>VYZT01050050.1:58304-112032 GCA_013400735.1 Pomatostomus ruficeps | reverse complement strand
CAACCACCTTGTCAGCTAAACCATAGCACCAAGTGTCATGTCCAGATGTTTCTTGAACACTTCCCGGGGTGGTGACTCCATCTCCTCTCTGGGCAGTTTCAATGACTAACCACACTTTCAGTGAAGAAATTCCTCCTGATGTCAAACCTGATCCTCCTCTGGCACAGCTTGAGGCCTTTTCTTCTCATCCTGTGACTTGTTGCCTAGCAGAAGAGGCCAATTCCCCCATGACTACAACCTCCTTTCAGGGAGTTGTAGAGAGCCATAAGGTATCCCCTTAAGCCTTCTTTTCTCCAGGCTAAACACCCTCAGCTCCCCCAGCCACTCCTCAGGGGACCTGTGCTCCAGGCCCTTCACCAGCTCCATTGCCCTTCTCTGGACACTCTCCAGCACCTCAATGTCTTTCTTGTAGTGAGGGGCCCAGAACTGGACACGGAGTCTGAGATGTGGCCTCAGCAGTGCTGAGTACAGGGGGACAATCACTGCCCTGGTCCCACTGGCCACAATTTCTGAGACAGGCCAGGCTGCCATTGGCCTTCTTTGTCACCTGGACACACACTGGCTCATGTTCAGCTGACCATCGACCAGTACCCCCAGCTCCTTTTCCACTGGGCCACTTTCAATGATGGAAGCTAAAACTTTGACAGTTCAACTTGCCTCTGCTAACAGAGATGCTGAGCCCTAGGAATGCCTCTTTCTCCCATCCAATTTGAAAAAGACACAAGGGAGATTAGCTCAGACAGTGAACATCTATGTTACAGATATTTCATGTCTAGCAGCATCAATCCCATCTCTAGTGAAGCTCCATATTTCAGAAACCAGTAATTTTGAATAATCACTTCTTTATTAACCTACTAAAACTCATATTCCAAACTTAAAGCATTTTGGTAATCTTGGCATAACAATGTTCTCAATCAGTTACCTCCACAGTGAAGGAGATAGAGGCCACTTCTTCTCAATCAGTATTTTAATGGTGTAATCAGCTGCCCAGCAAAGACCTTAGAAGCTGATCTTTGATCTTGGTACCTAAAATCATTACTGATGCACAAGGCATTGCTATTGTTGCTCTGCACTCCTCAAAGAGCCACATTTTGTAAATAACTAGTTAAGAACAAGGCTATAAAGACAGATTTAAAAATATTTCAAGCCTTTCTAAAATGTTGTGTTTCCCCATCCCTCCCAGTTTTAAAAGGTCTAATGCAAAGGAAGTGGACACAGTGCAGAACTTCCATGAAATAGTGTGCAACATCCAAATGGTGGGATTTTGGTACAAATTTCCTTAAGTCAAAGGAAGCTAGAAATTTCAGGTATAAAATCAGTCAGTAATTTTTGTCTTATGTGCTGCCATGGATTGTGATCCTCTCCTGTGTTTGTTTGATGATTTTCCTTTCCTGCTTTCACCAGAGCTCTGAGGGATGAGGCAGTTTGTTAAACAGGAAAAGCCGCATGAAGAGGACCATTAAAATTTAAGATTTATTAAGACACACTCAAATGTAAGTTTTTCCCTCTCTGCCCCTCCTCTTCATAATTCAGAACTCACCAGAGATAACGGAGAACTTTTTAACAGAAATATCTACTAATATCACCACTAACTTATTTTTGACACCCAAAATTCTCTCTTTCTGTGTTCCAAAAAAAAAAAAAAAAAGAGCTCATTTATTCAATATAATAAAGGAAAACTTTCTGTCCCAAATAACTTACCATTATTTCCTCCTAGAGTCACAGAAATACCAGTTTTAATTACTATACTTTGGAGAGACAGAATTGACCAGAAGAACAGGTTAGCTCAACCTTACTTTCATCTCGCATGGTTTTCTCAAGCTTTATTTAAAGTAAGGTTTCCTTTGCTGCTCTGTGAACATGGACTCTTCTGTAGAGTTGTCTTAACACATCCTGACTTTCACAGAATGAAGATGGGCAAGGCTGGAAAGGAAAGGATCACAGTGGGGTTGTCTGATCCACTCTCCCTGCTCCAGCAGGGCCATCCCAGAGCACATGGCACAGGATTGCATCCTGATGGTTCTTAAATATCTCCAGTGAGGGAGACTCCATAACCTTGCACACAGAAGCAGCTCTGTCCCAGCTTCACCAGCCTTGCACAGCATGTTTTTAGGGCAGGTCAGAGTAGAAAACATGGGCACTTCAGCACAGCATAGACACCGGGAAGCATCCATACGTCTCTTACAGTCTCAGTACTTTCTGCAGAATTCCGGCTTCTCACTCCAAGGAATGCTGCAGATCAAATGTCTCAGGAATTCCAGTTTCAGCCAGATCTCCCTCCTGCTGGGGCCTCAATCAAACATGTATCCCAAGTTGTAGTACTTAACACTTCAGAGCAGACTACTGCTATCTTCTGGGTCCCTAAATGGTGATGCCAATGTCAACGTCTGATACAGGGGAGAGAGAAATACCTGCAGCAAAAAGGAGGAAAGGGAACTCAAAATGCCGTCCTACATGATGTCCTTCTTGTTCTTTGAATCCAGATTCCTCTTCCTTCACCTGTAAAGGAAGCAATTTGCAAATGTTAAAACTACTTCAAAACTTCCACTTATGGGAAAACAATTAGATGGCAAACCTTTCTTTAGCAGTTGTTCCTATTAAATTGTGCTAAATAAGCATGTCTACTGAACTAGTGAACAGATTCACAGACATACATAATGTGTCAGACTCTCAACTGTTTCTATAGGATAAGCTTAAGCACTTCATTTTGCTCTATACTGTGCAAAGCATCCTTTTGGATATATGAGTTTTAGTGTGACAAGTCCAAGACTCATAGCACTTCACATCTCTTTGAACAGTGAGCACACTCAAATAGTTTTTCCAGCAGAAAGAAGCAAAAATGGATTTTTCCAGGAAAGGGTATTTTCCTTCGTGTCTCAGTCTGAGTTTTAATAGTATTTTTAATGCTAATAACAAAGAATATATTTTGGCACATGGCAGCTGGAGGGCCTGATTGGCAGTTAATGAAAGATAAGGAGGATTTATTTCATGGAAAAAATTATTATTGAACGACTGAAACAATGCTTGTTACACCTTGGCCTTCCAGTCCTAATGTGAGCCAAATGTGACATCTCAGTCTGAAAAGCATGCAGTATTTTACAGATGTCCAAGGAAATAAATTGTCGTGTATATCAATTTTCTTGAGGCATTTTCTCTTAATAGCAATTGATCTGAAACCAAATGCATGTTACAGCAATTAAGCTGACAGAAACAATGTAAAAGTCTGGTGCTTTCAGAGATTCCCATTCTTCCAGTGTGGGACAAAAAACCTAGAGTAGTGCAAGGAAGCAATTTCCAGCTTTCCAAAGGCTGCGTACCGGGCATCTGCAGCTCGCTTGACACCTCCAGAGGCTTAAAGTTTTAACAAACACAGGAAACAAGGTTCCATCTCTATTTTAATGAATACCTATCCCATAACTTAAGGTAAGGACAATCTTGCTAACATAATTATTGTTTGTTAATGTGAATGCAGCAGTACATAACATCCATTCTGTGATCAGCTGCTTGTCAGGTGTGATTTGCTGAGCTTCTGCATTTTTATGCAGTTTTTGACTGGTGATGAGAGAGAAAAGGAACACAAAACAACAATTAAACCTTCAGTCTTCCTATAAATGTACAAGGCAAACTTGCTTCTGTAGGAAAAAATATTTATGAGTATATACACAATTTATCTAGGGGAAAAAAAAGACCAGAACTTAATGAAGTGTCATTGCAAGCAATGGGAGTATTTTTCCCCCTATCCATGAACCAGAACCAACAGTTTCATCCAACATTCTGTTTGCAGCATGAAGAAGGTGAAGTCAGGAATTTCCAAAGGGGCACAAAAGGAATGCTGTAGTCCACATTTCTGTTTCTGCATTTCAATGTTTACTTTACTATGCTATTGCAAATTTTCCCAGATTAGTTACCTCCAGCTTTTGGCCTCAGTTCTGTAAACACTCCATTCTCATGCTTAAATTTCTACATGTGAGGAGCCCCTACTGAAGTCACCATAACTATTCAGGTGCATAGTTATAACTTGTAGAGAAACAAATGGAGGCTTAGGGTCTTGGATTGAAAGATGTAATGAATAAATGAAATATGAGTTTGTAAGAGAAGCAGTCATGCCTCCCATGATTGCAGCTGTGTGACTGCTATTCTGCTCATGTATAATGGATGCTGCACTGTGAAAACACATGGTGCCCTGTCTCTGCCTTGCCATCTCACTCTGCCTCTTTTTTTCCCCTGAGGAATTTTAAGATGACATCAGAAAACAATATGTCCAATAGCATATCATTGTATCACTTAAAAATGGTTTTAAAGAATATTGTCATAAGCCAGGGACTACTTAGATATCCTACTACATCTTTTTTTTTAAGTTTCCCCGCCAAGATACCGCCCAAAGTCACTTTAGCATGTCAAGCTGTACACTCAGAACTCCTGCAAACTCCGACATGGTGCACTGTCAGAAGTTAACGTATTTGCCCTATGGACATCACACATAAAGCAAAGTCAGAAATTCTTTTTCTAAAATACAAAGAAACCACCAACATTGTCATTTTGAGACCACCATTTAGCAGCAGTTTTAGTGTTTTAACCACCATTCTCTCTTTGAGCTCAATTATGTAATTTCACCTTTAAAGCAGACATCTGTGAGAAGTGTGTCTTTTGTGGCATTGGACAGAAGAACTGGACAAAATGGCCATAATTGTAGCTTGTGAAACATAACAAATTAACATTTATCAAAGCACCATTGTGTACTTTATTAGATGTGAAAACACTGATTTTGATTTGATCTTCTATAAGAACTAACTATGCCATTTATATTAGATTTCCCGTTTATATCACCTAGATATGTCAGTGGGATTTCCTGACACTGGAATGCAAAGGCCCAGGATTTCACCTTGCATCTCATTTGTGGGGAACATCACAATGAGAGAGACTGCCTTCAGATGGAAAAGGGAAGGTTGTCAGTAAAATATCTGTTTGAATAGTCACATGTAAAGCTTTCTTGTAAGTGCATTTGGAAATTTGTTTCTTATTAAAATAATAAAACAGTTTTAAATGTTGGAAAATGCAAAGGTCATAAAAATGACTAGAATATATTAATAATTCTTTCCTTTCCTAGCCAACTGCAAAACAATAGAAATGTTTTCATTGTTCTGAAATGAAATATGTGTTTTCAAGACTTTCTAATGGTATTCATTTTCCACTGTTGGCTTCTGAAATACTAGGTCAAACCTATTAACTTCTGTGAGGATATGTGTGGCTTAGAGATGGTTTTAGGGAATGCAATATCAGTACCTCAGATTGACAGTATTTTTAGAACAGAGCAGATAAGTGCTCTGTACAGTTACATGTAAAGAAGCTGTTCTGAAATAATTTGTCATGGTAAAAAAAGTAAAGCTGGAAAGATTTCATCAAAAAACTAATGCTTCTTAGAGAAGCAAATTATAAGTCAGTCAGTGATGAAAGGAACAAGGAAAATGTCTCTCTAAGGGCTGACACCAGCTTTTTCCAACCAATTTTAAAGAAAAGATTTCTTCGTTTCTATTGTACTTGAAACTGGCACAACAACAGCTTTTATTTCAAAAGGACTATTTATCTGCTTTCACAATAAATGATAGTTTTTATTCCTTTATAGATGTTACACATGTAACACATTCATTTTCATAAATTACAATAAAATCCTAAGAGAAAAGCTTTGCTAGGCAAGTGTTATACTGAAAGACTGAGTATGCACACATGCAAGTGTGTGTGCATGCACTTAGGTTCTTCTGTCACACAAGACATATTATCTAACATTACACCAATTTTTCTGTAACTTAAGAAAGACAAAATGATATAGTAAGACTGTATGAAAAAATCATTACTCTCTTGAAATTTATTTCCCTTGAGACAAAATAGATAGAAAATAGTTGCTTAACAGAATTTTTCTATCCCAGCTATAGAATCTTGTTTCCATGCTGGATTCCATCAAAAATAATTCATTATTGCACAGGCATAAGGGTCCCACAGAAATTCAGATGCAAGATCAGTGCCATAATTCTCTCTTCAGCTCTTTAGGATAAATAAACAATTATCAATTCCACTTGTACTCAATGTTACAGTACTTTTCCACAAGGAAAATCATTTATTAGACAAAAACTGATGGTTTGGTGTTGTGGAGAGGGTTTTTATTTTTTTAGGTGCAAGTACCGGCTGTATTAAAATTGGTCACAATCTATTACAATGGATAAAATACAAGCCAGAACAGAAAGGCCATGTGCCAGCTGGTATTTTACTCCATGCTCACGAGGGGCTGACTTGATTCACATTTGATTAGGTCTCCAGAGATTCAATATTCCCCAATTTGTCATCTATTAAGTGTTCTATTTGTCACCACAGAGAATAAAATCAACCTTTCCTCCCCTGTCCTAACTACTGCTAGACATACTCATGTACAGCATGGTAAGAAGGTAAGCAGAAATGACAGCAGTAGTAGGTAAGGTCAGTTTTATTTACCAAGCTTCCTATAGGTGATTTTTGTGGGTGTTGTTTGTGGGTGATATGCACTTGGTAATTCAAAGCCTGCTGGAGCTGCTACTTGCTCTTGCAAAGGTGTGAGAAAAGCACGAAAGAAACCTTCCTTAAAAGCCACTGCATATTCCCTAATATTATATCCAACAGGCTGTTACTTGTCCTCCCAACGCTGGGAAGGGGCAGACTGTGTAACCCACAGTCACACCAGACCCTAAGGAGTACTGCCAGAGTGTGCAGAGGGTTTGCTGGCCTCCAGCCTGTCTGGAGAGCAGCTACATCAGCTTCAACTTTTCTTTTCCATACCTTTACTTAAGGTCAAATTTTAAAAAGTTGAGCTCTCTGTGCATCAAGTAGCTTTGCTCTAATAATACCAATTCCATAGAAGACCAAATACTAAAAGAGCAAACAGCACAATTTGTCAGCATGATATAAGCCTTTTTTTTCCTTTTTTTCCAAGACAATTTGTGAAGTATATTTTAGGGAAGGTAATGTGGGGGGAAAGGAAATTTTATGTTGCTGTGGCAACTCAAGTGAAAAAAAAGATTCATGCTGCAACACCTATGTTCAGCACAGTTTAGTTTTAAAATACCATTGATTTCCTCAACGAAGGAAAGCAATCAGCCAATTTTACAGATGACTTCTGCTTCCCATCCCCATGATGTTAAAAGTTCAAACTGAAACAAAATCTTCTCCAGCACAAATAGGTTTTCAAAAGAGGAGATTTTGAGGTTCAGCACAAGTAGATTTTCAAAAGAGGAGATTTTGAGGTTTTCAAAAGAGGAACCAGTGAGCATCTGGCCAATGCACACGGTCTTAGGTATATTACACTCACTTCAAATGTCTACCTCTTGGTCCAACCAGTTGTCCATGAAAAAATCTGGGAAATCCCACCACTCTGTTTATCCATGGATGCAGTATGAACCTATTTAATCCCTATGGCTGAAGTTCATCCTGCCAAACACCTCCTCCTCTAAGTAAAGTGCAACCAAATCAGTATTAAACCCAGAAAAAAGCCAGTTCTTTATCCAGAGAATTGTGTTGGTAAGGAGACTGCAATACAAACAGCTGTAACTGGAGAAGCACAGAAAACTCTCAGTTACTTACACAAGGGATTAATTAAAATAAAGGCTTCAAGGGGAAGAGATTGTGTCCTACTGATCAGTAACAAAAAATGGGTTTTGATGAAAAAGAAAATCTGAAACTAAAAGTGGAAAAGGCAGATGCAAGGAGGAGCAGGATGCAAGCATGAGTATGAAAATGGGAAGTCAGAAATTGAATTTTCAGGCAAATTAAAAGAGAGTTGTATGGATCATATTACAGATAGCCTAGACAATGTGCCGACAGGTTTTTAAATTTGATGAAAAAGACTGAAAAACTACTAAAAGGATTTGGTGAATTGAGAGGTAAATATGTTAGGGCAGGAAATACAGAGATCCTTGTCAGCAGTTCTTTCATACATTGAAAAGAAGATAACTAGAAAGTAAACATGGTGTATGGAAAAGACCACAGTAATTCAAGGAAAGGCAATGAAAATGGAGACTTGCATGCTCCAATAATTTCTTGTTTATGACAGCAGGCTCTGCAGGCATGCTTGGTATTCGGCCTGGAGACTCATCCTCCAGGCACCAAGGATAACAGCTGCAGAGAGGTATGAGCAGGAGCTGCAGCACTCCAGCCCCCAAAAGTGTGAGCTCCTCTGGCCAAATAAAGCTAGCTGGGCAAAGCCCTGGCCATGTTTTGGTACATTTAAAACAGAAGCATAATTGCATATTTAATAGTGCTGTAAAAGATACAGACACTCACCTACCGTAAAATACATGCAGCCCTAAAACTGAGGATCACAATAACAAAAATCAAGCATACACAGTCTGTGGCTTGGAACAAATGTGTCATGGAGAGAAACTCATTGTTTCACTTTCCAAGACTGTCTTCAAGTTCAGGGTTGCTTTTTGCTTTGCTTTTTTCTTTTCTGAGAATTGAGAATGTTGTTCAGTGAAAAGAGCAGGCAGCAGGCAGGCCTCGTTCTGCACTGACACTTGAACATGCCATTCCTGAAGCACAAACTGCTTTCCAGAGAGGCAACATTCTCGCAGCTCTCTCACTCTTGCTTTCTCCTCTAATGCCACACATTTCACGGTATTTGGCTTTTTCATTGTATTTGGCTTTTTCTCCTCTCCTTTATAAACTCGCTTGGAATACTCCATTACACGTAGCTTTATTTATAAACTGATATTCATTCAAAGTTGCTTACTTGAGAAAAATTTGGCATTTATTACTGAGAAAACCCTTTTCTCATGGAATTTCCTTTTCTTTCCTGGCCAGAATGGGTACTGGCCAATAATGTGGCCTTTTCTGATGAAGATCAGCTGTTTTTCACTGAACAATAAGCCATTTCCAGTCAGCATAGTTAACGTTTGAATTTCTTCTACTGTTTTGATGATGTTGTTGGTTGGACTTAATTATATCCCTGTGGAAACAAAGAGATAACATCCTCCTTTCTCAATATATCTGTCTCACACACATGCTAGGAACCAGCTTCCTAATTACCAAGTAAGGCTACTGCTAATGACAACATAATCAAAATGTAGGAATTCATATTTCAAATGCATGAAAAAACACCATCTGCATGCATCTCTTAAGTGAGACATTAAAAACCTGACTCCGTCTGTTCTGTGGACATTAAAAATGTGTAAAAATGAGGATTTTCCCTGGTGTCTTTGGCGAAAATCTCTCTTTTACCCACAATTGTTCAGTCTGTTCAGTTCAAATTATTCATATTACTACCTCTAATTTTTCTTTCCTTAATTTCATGTCTTTACATCTCCTGACATTCCTTCTCAGCACTTAACCCTTTCCAATACATATTATTATGAAACTCATTTAATTATGATTGAGTTAAGCTTGGTATATTCCATTATCTTTGTTTCAGTTTTTTTCTGTTTTTCTTCGTTGTCTTCCAATCACATTCCAATATCATATTTTTGGTAACAAGATGTTAAGAGCTTAGTGAAACCGTTTCTGTCTTGTCACACAGGGAGAGAGACTCTCACTTCTCCCTCGTATCTTCAGATAGCTTAAAGGTATTTCTCATCCCTTTTATTGCCACATCACATAATATATAAATGGGAGGTAAAGTGATGTCTCATTTGCTGTTCAGTCTCAGCTCTAGATCTCTCTGTTACCTCCAGTTCTTTCTAAGGCAGCATTTCAGACTTTCCCTTCATCTGAATTTTAGTACCTGAACTGTCTCTCTCTTTGTCTATGTACTTATTTTTTAAGTTAAATTCTTGATCTATTTTTTCCTCTCTATATTTGCCCCTGAGGCCTTCATCTTTAGCAGTTTTCTCTGGTTGTATTTTAACTTCTTCTTCTCTCACTAATATTTCTATTTATCACAAATTGGCGTAGTCTGCAAATTACATTAATAAATATATAAGATTGGTCCTAATTGCCTGTGCATCTGCCCTAATTTCCTGCTGATTATTTGTGCTATTGCCTAATGCTTTAGTAAGCATTCAGCCCATACGAACATCTCAGTGAAGACGACTTTGGGGTGGATGCTTTTCTGTAAATTCAGAATCTGCTTCTATATCCACTGAATTCAGCTGAAATGTTTCAAGTGACACTGACCCTTTCCAAGTCAAAAGAAACAGCACAACTTCTAGATGATCACATCTGGGCTATATGCCTTGGTAGTAAAGCTCTCAGCAGAACAATCAACAGGAAGAGGCAGATCATAGAATCACAGAATTATAGAATGGCCCAGGTTGGAAGGGACCTTAAAGATCATCTATTTCCAACTCCCTGCCATGGGCAGGGACACCTTCCACCAGAGGAAAGTTTTGTAGAGGACTGAAGACGCATTTGGCCAAGCAGCATCTCTGAGATGAGAGTTCCAGGCTACCCTGGAAATGAAAGGGATTCAACATGAGTACATTTTATTAACAGAAATGCTTAAAGGAATAACACTTCAGCTACCAAAACTTTGACAGTCCTTTTCAACGTTTCTCTGTGAATGGAGCTACACTTGTCTTTCAGAATTTTTTCCAGCCCCTCTAGACTACAAATTGATTTGAAGAATCACCAGCAATTTCACACAATACACTCCTAAGAAAATTCTGTACTCAGTGGTGAACACTTCATAATGAAGAGGAAAAACAAATTGAGATATTTTTTGCTTATATAAAAAAACTATCCTTTTTCATGCTGTACTCTGCCTTCTCAGAAACATACCAATAACTTCTGCTTTGCTGTGTTGTGATTCAATTACATTTATAAATATATCATATCCAAGAAAAGACAGTCTAAAATTAGGTAATTAATATTCTTATTAATAAATACATTTTTTCATAGCAGTAATTCATTATTCTCACAGCAACAGGTTTTGTCCCCCTGTAAATTAGGACTTTTCTTAATTGTTTGGAATTGTCAGTGGGAGATTAGCAATACTGAGCTGCTAGGGAACTTCCTGCAGGTTTAAATTCCAGTCACAAAAGAGGAGAGTTGAAAACAGCAAGGAAAGAGCAACTACTTCTGTACATGGACTAATTGAGCCAGGAAGGCACAAAATGACTTCCAGAAAGAGACAGAGTTTTCTACACTTTTTGACACTTCAGCATCAGCAGGAATGCCTCCTACCTCCTTCAGGGAAAAATTAATGGTCTTGGTATGTGGAGATACCTAACAGCAAAAATAATACCTCCCTGAACTTCGAAGAATCAATTCTGGCAGGGATTAAATGGCAATATTGGTCAATAAGCGTTGCTGCTGGGAGTTTGTAACATTTTTTAGATCCACTAACTGGGATGCAATTTTGCAGGGCACAATCTATTGTAAATAAGAGGATAGCTTGTGCTTGTGAACAGGTATTGGTGTCATGACCTGTAAGGCCAGCTCTCCCAGGTGTGCAGCAGCATGTGCTGGCTCATCTGGGATCTGCAACTTCAGCTTGTGTCTCAGATTTGCACCGTGGAGAAAACAGCAGAGACCAACAGATTTGCCAACACTACCAAAAAACAGATTTGGGATGAACACTCAGCCCACTGGGGTCCATTGCTCTCAACTGCAGTTCTGGGTGGTTCTGGGTGATTTATTTGCATCAAAAGATTAGGGACAGAGAGCAAAACGAAGGGAATATCATTATGTCTGTTTAGTTAAAAGACAGATCTTTTAGACAAACATGTCAAAAGGTCACCCAGAATGGAAAGGAAAAAAAAAAAAAGAAGGAAAAAAAGTTAATTTGTTCCAATGTAAGCCTAACCCTGTATCTAAATATTACTTAAGGCTAATACAGAACCCAGGGTCATTTGAGAAACTTATGTCAAACCAAAATTTGTGATCTGTATAGATATTCACAGTAAGCTTGGGTAAAACTTGTGGTAAAATTTATTCCACTCATCAAAAGAAGCCACTTAAGAGCTAGAAAAGCAATTGTGAGAAATCAATGAGAGCTGCTTTCCCACGGATTTGCATCAGGTAGCTGAGGACAAACCTCAGCTTCTTCTCATGCAGTGGCATTCAGACACCACCCAGCAGAGACCAGCTCCTCTGGTGCTTTGTAAAAGCTCATGCTGCAGCTTTTATCTCAAACACAATGAGGGGTGCTCCTTACTCTACCCAGCCATGTATCTTCCAGTAATTCCTAAGGTCTTCAGCCTTACATCTGCTGTTGCTACGTGGGACCCACAGACCCAGTCATATCAAACCACCTATAGATGATTGTTTCAACCAGGTTGCAAGCAGCACTCAGCACAGGCATTCCACTGTGGTTTTTCTTAGGTAAATGACAGGTGGTATAGAGGGTTGGGGTTTTTGAAGGGGTTGAAAGATGTTTTCAGAACTTCTTTCCTTTCCCCAACCACAGAAGAAACGATAGATAAAAAGGGGAGGTGGGGGGAGGAAATGGAATCATGCTTGCTTCCATTCTGCAAATCACTCTTTCTCTCCTGTCCCACCAGCACTGGCACATATCTAAAGTAAAATGTTTCTGTGTATCTGTACATTGTGAGTCTGATTTTCTCTAGAGAAGGAATGCAGCTAATTAACAGATTTTAGATTTAGATTTTTAAATACTAAGGCTTTCACATCAGGCTTCACTCATTGCTACCCTGTACAGCAAAGATTGCTGCCTCAGCAGAGGCCTCAGTCCCAACGACGGGGGATTTCCAGGTAACAGAAGATGAAACAGTTACTTCTTTTCCTTATCTCCTCAAACAACCCTATGAAAAGTATGTGCCAAAAGCATGTGCTATAAATGAGGGATGCTTTTGACTCTTCTGCCCTCGAGTCATATTCTACAAGTCTGGTTTTGTTGTTTGTTTAAGTCAATCCACAGTTGACCACCTACCAAAAGAAAATGTATCTCACCCTTCTCCTAAGTTCAAGCTATAGATTTGAGTGAGCCACAGGTTTGTGTCAGCACCATCACTCACCCACTAAGCTGCAGCAACTCAGATCTAGCTGAGAATCAAGACTTAACCCATTGCCCTATCAAAAACTTCTCAGCAGGATCAGATCTGATCCCTGATCTACATCTTCATGCAACCACATAATTGCTCTTGTTCAAACAAGGGAGGGCCTGGGAACGTGCAGGTGAAAGCAGGAGTGAGGGGAATTACTCTATTCAGCAATGCCACTGTAGGCTGGCTGAATTCACGTTTTAATCACTCCTCACTGGAATGCAATCCTAAAAACCAACAATAAAACTCTAATTTGTGTAGGTTTTACTTAAGACAAGATTTAAATGACATTCAGAACAACAGATATTATTATGCTGAATTCCAACTTCACCCCAATTTTTGCCTTTCTAACTCTAGTATAGCATTACCAATCTCCCAACTCCTGTGACTGAACTTCTGCTGTACATAGAGCACAGTAATCCCAGGAACACATCTGATTCCAGAGGAGTGAGATAAGAAGAGCAGTTAAAATATTTTCTTACTAGCACACTTCTGAAGTGATTAGCGATGGTTTCCATTTTCCTTTGTCACTTGTCTGTAGAAGAAAAAAAGAGATAAGGAAAAAGCATCTGAAAGCTGCAATTTTCCAAGCTGGATTTACAGGCTAAAATAAAACTGAGATGTCTTGGTGGTAATCAGTGACTTTTAGTTGGTTCAAAATGAGGACATCTACTGCACACAAAAAGGTATGTTCTCACTTTGAGCTGCATCAACCAATCTGGTTAATTCAGGCTAAAGCAGCAAGGCAACTTGGGAGTTAAGCTGGAATAGCAACTGACAGGGAGCCTGAGGGTGAAGCCAAGCTGTCAAAATTAAAATCCACATTGCAAGAATAGCACTGCTATTCTAACCTATGCTTGGTACATACCTCTTCTCTTGAATATTGGAGGAAAATGGAGATATATGTACTGCAGGTAGCGCTTTGTTCTAGACCGAATCATATTAAAGACTTCATAACTGTTGCTATAGAATAATCTTTGTTTATATGATTTTCCATTTGAAAGTCTTTTTTTCACCTTAATCCAGTATGTACTACATTGGCCTATTGCAATAAAGAGATTGAACAAAGAGATTGTAACATATATGGTTTAAAATATTATTGTTTAAGCAATTGGGGGAATAGGCTTGAGGGCGGTGGGGGAAGTGAGGCAGACAGTAAGCACATATATGCTTTCTTTTCACACCTGTGCCTCGCTGGCTAGGAAGCATCATTCTGGAGTGCCAGGGCAGCACGAGGGAAGAATCAGGCACCCTTCTGCTTCAGCTGAGTGCCCGGGTGGGCTCTGCATCTCCTAACAGGAAAGCCACGTTCCCACCTGGTTAGAACAGCCTCCTACAGTCATCAGCAGCTTTTCATCAGAGGGCTCAGAACCCTGTAACACTTCCAGCACATCAGAATACCCAAATTCATTTTTTCCAATATTTCCATTTCAGCATGTCAGTAATAGCACATGTGGGACTTTCACTTCCCTTTAAAGAGTACTTATGCTTGTAGCTACATTCCACTCCCATTGTGTCTGAGTGGGTACCAAACCCAGTGAATAGTTCATATATTGAAGATTAATTGCCAGCAAGGTGGCTAAAAGAATGCTTTTAAATGCATGGTCATTATGTGCTGTTGATCAGTTTTGCTCAGTGCTTTGCCAAGAACTGGGAGAAACACACAGGCAAACATTTTACCAGTTTGTGATAATCAGAAGTTAAACAAGAGTTCGCTGAAAGGAGCGGGTAGAAATATGGATCTTTATATGCAAATTTACTGCTTAAAAAACTGCAAGAAATGAAGACAAAAAGAAATTTTTGCTAAAATGGTATTAACTTCAAATTTTCCAAGAACTGTTCAAAAAGATCCCACAAAAAAAGGTGGGTTTGCATGACTAAATATGGGCATTTAATGCCTAGGCTAAGAGATGTTGTCAAATACTCAATCTTCACAGATTAGATGCCTTTGATCTCATTTCTGTAGCAGGCATCTACATTTGGTCAGATTAATCACTCTGTTGAACATGTTAACCAGATTTCCCCTAACAGTGTCAAATAATTAGCTCAGAAGTAAACATCGACATGATTAAAGTTTGCAAGATGGATACTCTTTTTTATTAATTTATTTTCAAGCTTGAACTGCCAAAGGATTTTTTTTACCTTTTAGGTTTTTTGCTACTGCACCACTGCTCCATCAAAGAGGATTAGCTAACAGGCACTCTCACTACTGCATTCCTAGTTCAGCTTTATACTCATCTGCCCATTCAAGAGAGTGAATGGGACAGATTACACAGGAGCTCCTAATGTCAAGGTCAAACACCCCTTCAGTCCAAAGGAAATTTCTATTAATGCTTTGGGAAAGACCATAAAGAGAACATAAAATGCAAAATATACTGTTCAAAGAGAGCACCATGACAAATTATACTCCTCTTTGGATTTCTTTTGTCCTACAAAACAGACTACTTACAATCCATCTGCAAAGCCTATCTTCACTTATTAAAACTAAAATCTACATTCATGCTCAGCAATATGGGCAAGGAGATGCTCCTACAGTCTAAGCCATAAAGGCAATAACAATGGAAAGAAGAATGGGAAAAAAAACAATCTATGCAAATAAGTAGGAGTACTATAATAGCAGATATCTAGAAAATTAAAATTCAAAATTTGGATCAGCTGGTTTTACTAAATACTTCAAGGGTGTCACAGTTTTTAATTACTGATTGCAAAATCTTCATCAGTCTTACAGTGTCAGTTTGGAGCAGGGGGAGTCATTTACAAACTGTTTGTGGAGTATCTAGCACCTGGGAGCAATTCATATGAGGCTTTTAACTTTTGGTCCTACTGCAAGGCCAACATGAAATAATGATAGCTCAAAACATGAAATTTTGCATGTTGATTCTGACAGAGCCCATGGAGAACTCCAGGATACAGGAATGGCTTATGCACACAGGTCATGCCTCCTGATCACCAGTTTGGTTCTTAGGGTGAGTCTATTAAACAACATGTGATGGACCATTGAGTTCTCACTAATTTAACATCTCTGCTCAACAAGGTTAGTTACAGAGGCTGATGCACTTCATATATTTTAAAGACAGATTAAGTATTTTCTTTTTATTTTTGCCTGGGGACTTGATCAAACCACAGGGTTCCCTGTTCAGTTTTAAATTTTGTTCTTGCTTTAAATGTTCCTCTGCAGTATGGCCCCAGAGTATTCCAGCCACTCCCATTTCCAGGCTGAAGCAATTCTGGGTGATATTTTACTTTCCTGAGTAGTTTTACTGGCTGGATCATTTGTTTCTTGTAACGCATTCTTATACAGTGTGACAGCTGCAAGATCAAGAAATACACATGATAAATGGAAGTCACCCCATCAGACACCAAGACCTTTAACCCACTAGACAAATGGTTAAATCTAAATCAAAAGAAGTGGGTCTGGGATAATTTCAAATCCACTTGAAAGCTGTTCAGACTAATTGCAGGCAGAGAGGGTTAGCTGAAAATAAAATTGCTTGGATTGAAATTTAGCTCCCAGAATCTGGCTAAATTTTTTTAAAAAATTAAAAAAATTTTTAAAAGTACTTTTTTATTCACAATAGAGTAAGAATTTACTTGACTATTTTTCTTTTTGATTTACAGTGTCTGAAACTGAATGGCTGTACATTATAAAAATAATTTCTGAGGCAGTAGCTTTATAGCTTTCAAACGTTGCCAGTGTCATAAACAGTGACATTTGTAAGCTGCTGAAGGAAAACGTCAAGAACAGAAAACTCTGAATTTCTCAGACTAGTGTTACTGAGACAGATCTGAAGCCAGTGCCAAATCCAGAATTATACCCTCAGTAAATTCAGGCCACTGTTTCTCAATAGCTACTGCCTACTTAATTAGGACTTTCAAATGAGGATGAAGCCCGAAACGAGTCTCCATTAAATGGCTCAAACTAGTAATGTGTTTAAAGTTAAGAACGTGTGGTGTATATCTGCTTTATCCTTATTACCAGTAGCTTGAAAATAAGCCAATTATCATTTTAAATAACTTACAGTCTTATCCACCTCTTGTCAGCTTCTAAGATGCAAAGAGAGGGAGAGAAAGCAGGGATTGGGAAGTGAAAGCAATAAAGCAACTGTTCCCTTTGATTCAGAAAAAAAAAAAAAGCTGTAAGAGGCATCTTTCACCTAAGAGATGAAGCAGGAGGAACTTTCACCTGAGCAGAGCCAAAGGTTTGGGTGAGGGCTTTCCCATTTATTGCTGCCAGCAGAAGCCACAGGAGGTGTAAGTTTTCTCTGAAACTGAAAAAGAAACATACAACTGGGAAAATGCCCTGTATCTGTCTTCACATATGCACAAACAGAAAATGCCCTGTATCTCTCTTCACATATGCACAAACCCTCTTCATTTCATGGCTGAGCATGCCTTCTTTCCAGAGCTGTCTTTTATCATTGCTTTAGAGAAACTATAAACCATAAAGCTACGTGCATTCTGACCATGTCCACCAAATAGCTAAAAGCTGCTCCACACCACGTTACAGTGAATATTTCTTTTAAAATATAAATCTGATCAATCTTCTTTCCTTGTCAACTTTGCTTTCTCTCGCCCTCCCCACAGGTACATTTCTGAGCAACAAATCTCATGCAGCTGATGGTTTGTCTCACCTCTGTAAACACCAAGCCTATCTGGAACACTCTGTTGGGAGTCCTCCTGCTTCAAAAACACCACCACTTATTACCTGCACACAAGAAAACAAAGCACTTATTTATCTGTTTCTCTCTGGAACATCCTGCACCTAGCCACAATTTCTAGCTGGTAGGAGGGGAGAGGAAGAGAGGGAAGAAACGCTGAAGTACAGCTTAGGCTACAAACACGTGTGGCAACCTGCCTGCCACACACCTTATGTACAGAGAGGAACTGAGTTTGTTTTGGGAAAAAAAATTTAGGAGAAATCAAACCTCTGTACACATACCAACCTATAAATCCAGGCAAAGAATTTTTTGCAGTTCCAGGAACACATGTAAATAAATGCAGCTGTACAGTAAAACTACATCCACATCAGCAGGGAAAAAGTTTGGAAAACCAAAATACGTAATTCTATCTTGACCATACAGTACCTGCTCTATTCCTAGAATTTATAACAATGCAGAAATTTGTTTCTTTTACTCACCAAGGGACTGCAGTAGTTTTGCTTCTGGGAAAAGGAAGGGCAATGGCTGCTTTTGTTTTACCTACATTCATATGTGTGTGAGTTTTTACATCATGTTAGTGATGCCCATTTCCCATCTCTCACCTCTGCCCAGCTCCTTTCAGTCCACAGAGCTTGGGAAAGCATTCTAAATTAACCATCCCAAATGAAACTTCCAGGCCTCTGTGTATGCTCTAAAATTCCATCCTGCAAAACAAGAAAAATATTTTAAAAACGAAAAAAAAAAAGGATTAAAAAAACCAAACCTAGAAGTTTCATATAACACTGTTGCTTTCTATCTTGGAAAAAAATCTGATTCCTTAAGCTCCCTGGCTGCACCAAGAGGGCCCACTGCATCTGTTAAACTCATTGACTGTGACTACCGCCTTCATATGAAGCAAAATTTGTTTTATGAGCTTTAGCTTGTGTGAAGCCCAGCAATAACGTCATCAGAGCCCTGTGGGTATGGCAGGGAGGGCTGACAACAACATGCTGTAGAGTTTGTGGGACCAGCTCCACTAGGGCTACGCACTTCATCTGGAACATTGCTGAGCCTCAGCATGATCCAAAATACTTGAGCTGCCAACCACTGGTAAATTTATTGACTGTCAGGCAAAAAAAAATATAGACAAGCCAGCCATTTATTTTATTATACTTTTAGATATCCATTACAATGGCAAAATATAGTAGTAAAAAAAATACCTTCCCTACTCTCTTGAGAGATATTTCCAGATTACTAAAACGGCTTGACTGCTCTTATTTGGATAAATTTCAGAGTGTACATGGAGCCATACAGTATATCATATACGAAAACACAGCATGGATTTATGGATTTTTGCATTGGAGGTCTGCTTCAAAAACTCCCCTTGGCCTTCACACAAAAATACAGGGAAAATAAATAAATTCTGCTGTGCTTTTATTGCCCCAAGCACAAGAGATAACTAGTTAATGCATAATTACAGAACCCTACTAAGAAAAAAGATGATCCTCTGAGAGCCTGTTTTTAATTATGCTTCAGCCAATTACTGTTTTGAGCACTGACCTCAAGTGGATAAGGCACATGACTTGCAGACTGCATTACCCATACAGACTTTGGGACCAGGACGGAACCTGGAGTGTAGTTAAAGTTCTACCCTTTATTCCTCCAATTAATTCACAGTTGTGAATACTGACCTGAAGGGACATCAGATAGGTTCATTCTAAATGGCATTTGGGTTTTGTCACTATTTCCATGAATGAAATTCCAGCAATAAAAGTGATTATCACCTTAAAACTTTTGTGGAGAGAATGCACTGCTTGGCACATCAAATTGTAAAATCTCTAATTATATGTCTCAATAAAGAGCCAAATGCTGCTGTAGCAACACGCCACTAAACACAGCCTCCTTTTTGAAAGGTGTAAATATAAACAACAGACTTTTGCCACAGCTGTACACGCTGATTGTAAGTAACCAATGTGTTGGTTTTTGGTTTTTTTTCTCTAAACCTGTTCACACAGAGGGTCCAATTCTCCAGTGACTGACACCACCACAACTTAACCAACTTCAAGAGTCCAGGTCCCCTTATCCACAAATGAGAGCACAACACAAACAATGGAGGGTGTAGGGCTTTTCACACAGAAGAACATATCTCTCCCTCATCATACAGGACAAGTTTCAGCAGATCTCTTTCTATCACACTCTAGAAAAGCTTGATCTGCTTCTGATATACTTTTTCAGCTTGGTCAGAAAGCTGTCCAGTTTACCAAGGTCAATCAAAGCCATTGCTTTTTTGTGTGCTGTAAGCAGGAAATCAGAACCTGGAGGTTTAAAAAACATATTCAGGGAAGAATAAACTTTGTAGATGAGCAAATTCACACTCCTCCTTTCACTGTTTTTAGATGAGGCAAACCTGAGGCACATTTTAGGCTCACGGAATTATTTCCCAGAATAACTTCAGTTAAAAAATTCTGACAAGTCTTACATTCAGGAAGACAGTAGAAAACACCTCCTATCTTGGGACCAGCCAAAAAAAAATATCTACAAGGCTAATTTTCTTCAGGGTTGAGCTACATGGAGCCAAATTTTCTGAAGATTTTCTCTTTTCTTCTTGGCATTGTAAGGACTGAATCTTCTGAAGAGCTTATAGTTTTTTATTCTTTCCTCTTGTTGCTGAACTATCCAGACCTCACATTTAAGAATCTCTCATGTAGCCCTGGGCCTTTTACCTATTTTCTTGCTTTTGCTTTTCCTCTCCTTGTTCAGTGTTCCATGTAGTTTCACATTTGTGACACTTGGGCCTCTCTGGGAAGCCTTGTAATCATATCCATATTGTGAAAATAAAGGAGTTACTTGTGAGGAAAACAGGCAGTGCGTTGGGTTTGTATGGCCAGATCTTGGTAGCAGGGTGGCTACAGGGGTGGTTTCTGTGAGAAGCTGCCAGAAGGCTCTCCCATGCCCAGCAGAGCCAGTGCCAGCCGGCTCCAAGACTAATGTGTCACTGATCTAGGCTGGACCAGTCAGAAATGATGGTAAAACCTCTGGAATAAGACACTTAAGAAGGAAAGAAAAGGTTTTGCGCAGAGGTAATTGTACACACAGAAGAGAAGAGTGAGAAGGTGAGAAGAACAGCTCTGCAGACACCAAGGTCAGTGGAAAAGGAGGTGCAGGAGGTGCTCCTGGCACCAGATCAGAGATTGCTCTGCAGCCTGTGGTGAAAGCCATGGTGAGGCAACTGAGCCCCTGCAGCCCATGGAGGACCATGGGGATGCAGAGATCCACGTTCAGCTCATGAAGGAGACCTTTGCCAGGGCAGGTGGATGCCTGAGAGGTGGCTGTGACCCCATGGGAAGCCTGTGCTGGAGCAGGGTCCTGGCAGGACCCACAGCCCCATAAAGAGGGGATCCCACACCGGAGCAGGTTTCCTGGTCGCACTTGTGACCCCATGGGAGACCCGCACTGGAGCAGCCTGTTCTTGAAGGACTGCACCCCATGGAGAGGAACCCATGTTGGAGCAGTTGGTGAAGAACTGCAGCCCATGAGAAGGATTCACATTGGAGAAGTTCATGGAGAACTGTCTCCCATGGGAGGGACCCCATCGTGGAGCAGGGAAAGGATTCTTCTTCCTGAGCAGCAGCAGAAACAACCTGTGATAAACTGACCATAACCTCCATTCCCCATCCCCCTGCACTGTTGGGGAGAGGAGGTAGAGCTGAGAAGGAGGAAAGGGTGTAGGGAAGATGCTTTTAAGATTTGTTTTACTTCTCATTATCCTGTTTAGATTTTGTTACTAATAAATTCAGTTAATATCCCCAAGCTGAGCCTGTTTTTTCTCTGATTTGGTATTTGGTGAGTGATCTCTCCCTGTCCTTGTCTCAATTCATGAACCTTTGATTATATTTTTTCTCTCCAGTCCAATTGTGGAGACGAGTGGCTTTGGTGGGCACCCAGCACCCTGCCGGGGTCAACCCCCCACAGAGAGGAATATCTGTACAAATCCTGCAAGTTTTTCACAGAATCTGAATGAAAAATTGGCCCCATGACTCTCTTGACTGTGCTCATAATTTCTGTCTCCTGACCTCCTGACTGATGATCCTTTTCCTGCAGTACAATCTTGGGTAATACATGGTTCTCAGACCCAAAGAATATTACATATATATCTTATTGATTAATATTTTCAAAATCACAGATGCCTAAATACTGTCTCTTGAATTTAAAGCTTGTACCTTTTCAAGCTCGTACATAGAAGAAGTTTTACTCTGTTTTGATGTGAAAAACTAGAACTACAGCAATTGTGAAATCTGTATAAAATGCACACTTGGCTTTGTAACTTTTCTTTATAACAATTACATTCTGTATTCTAAATTGTAAAATTCAAAGCAAGGGATATACATTGCTTAAGCAGACAAACGCATGTATTTTCAGCTTTCAGCCTGAAATACCCTTCAGTCATTGAGCTCTTGACTCTTTATGCCGTATAGATACAAAGAAGTACTAAATCTGTGCCTAGAAATTGTATATGCCTCTTCCCTTGCTTAAATTAATGTTCTAAGATGTTTTCCAGGCAAACTTCTGCATTTATATGTGTTATTATGCCACTGAATCAGGTACACTTCATGCAGGATTGCTTTGGTTCACTGCAAGTTTTGCCAGTAGTTAAGATAATGCTGCAGTTGCAGAGCTCATGAAAGATTTAAGTGGTAACAGTGGAACATGGATTTCTTCACCTAACACAGGAAAAATGAGAAAGAAACACCACTAGGGTCTCTGTCCCAGAATATGGTCTGAAATGTTCATCTTTGAAAACAAAAATGTGATTTGGTTTCCATACTCATCTGTTTTGGGTCATTTAGGGGTATCTCCTGAGGTTGTTCTTCAGAAGTCTTTATTAATTTCCAAGATATTGCAACAGAGAAAATAAATACTCTGAAATGTGCTGAGTCAATACACACAAGTGAAACTGGCTCCAATGTCATTAACTAAAAGATTCAGGACTCTGCAAACTCATTTCTTGAGAAGCAACTGGTATGTCCTACAACAGCTATGCGTTGATTGAAAAAAATGGAACTGAAATTGATGCCTAACAAGGGAAGCCTCAAAACTCAACCAGGGACTGAACAAGGAAGCATGCCACTGCAGAAAAAAAGAATCAGCCATTTCTAAACTTGGCATAACTCAATTCATTAGTCTTGCTTTGGCCTTATACTTTCTCATTCCCACTCACTGCAGCTAACTTGAGCATTTCTCTTGTCAGAAGAAAGAAATAATACTACATGCATTTTCAAAGCTTTTAGAAGACATACTGGTGTGAAATATCAGTCAGAAAGTTGGAGGAAAATCTCATGTCTCTTGAGCAAGAAAGGCTCAGTTACCATAAGCAGAGGTTGTCAGTCGCTATGGCCATTTAGATATCAGATTCTCTGCAATTACTGTGGTAAAGGATGAAAGTTAAATAATTTAGAATTGAAAAGGTCAATATCCTATTATCAAACTCCTTAGACAGACAACACCCTATGACATGGGATTATCCTAAATTCACCAGCAAATAAATTGCTGCCTTTGTCTTAAAATACTAAAAAGTAAGGAACATAACAGAATATTTATATTTAAAAGAGCAAAATCAGCTGATAAGTCTCAAATATGACTGGATTAGTAGCATTGTGTTAAGAACCTGAAAATCTTTTGTTCCCTTTTAAGGTAAACCCCATTTGAATACACATAGCAGTTAAACTGCCTAACAAGATTTATGATCAAAGCAAATGTGAAGTAATTGCTAGTACTTTGTGCAGCAAAGTGCCTCATACAAACAAAGGCAACAATATCAATAGAAACTAATTTGGTTCAAAGTGTAAGGAAACAGACCTCATGGGGAAGGGGGGGGGAAATAAAAAATATATACATTCATGTTATTAGATCACAGTTATTTTTAAACTTCCACTGTGAAGTGACAGCACCAGTAGAAATAAGCTTTCCTGAACACTATGCTGCTCATAAATGTGATCCATGTAATCAGGATTCCAGACTCTCTTGGACATTTCCAGACTCCTGTAGATGAGTCCTTAGTAGAGGACCTAGGGAGTGGTGACGTTGGGCGCCAGACAAGAATAACCAAAAACGAAACAGGGAGGTTCATCTCTGGAAGTTAATATCTAAATTAAAATAAATCACCTAACTCACCTTCACTTAAGTGACATCAACATTTCTACAAGTTTCTGCTGTTGTGATGAAAATGTCTATCTGTTCAAGAAGAAGACATGGCAGGAATTGACTCATCTTATAGTCATGGCCTTTCCATGTCTAGAATAACAGCTTCAACATGACTGCCATTTTAGTTTTTTGTAATGCTCTAAACAATGCAAATAATTTCACAATAATAAGAGCAAGATCCATTTTCATAAGGTTTGTGGTATTTAATGGATCTCTGTATTATATCTCAAGAGATTCGCAGCACAACATCCTCCTTTCTGTACCGGAGATATATGGATTTGATGGGTGGACAGTTTGATGGATGAGAAATTGGTTGTATGGTCACACCCAGAAGGTCATGGTCAGTGGCAAAATGCCCAGATGCAGATCAGTGATAAGCGTTATCCCTGGGACCAGCACTGTTTAATATCATCATCGATGGCACAGCACGACTGAGCGCACACTCAGTAAGTTCACAGATGACACCAAGCTGAGTGGTGCCACTGACATGCCTGAGGGATGAGATGCCATCCAGAGGGACCTGGACAGGTAGGCCCATGAGAGCCTCATGAGGTTCAACAAGGCCAAGTGCGAAGTGCTGCACTTCTGAAGATTTCAGTAAATTTATCAGGAAGGTCACAAATGTTTTGTAAGGAAATACAAATGAAAGAACTCATTATCTGTAAAACTTTGAAAGGTTATCTGTATTCCAGGCATCACTTGGATTTAAAGACCTATGTGCTATCATCTTCATTATCTATATTGCAGTATTCACATCTTTCAGACCTCAGACATCAAAAAGGACAAGGTTCTTTCCTTGACCAAAATTCTTGCCCTCCAACAAATTCCATATGAAGAGTGGTAATAGGGAACATTACTCCATCTACAGGATGAGGGTGAAAGAAATTGTGATTCATTGTCACTGGCCACTGAACACTCACGGCTTGGCTAATAAAAAGATGGTTCCTCATTACTGACTATGTACTTTTCGGTTCTCTCACATTCTGTGCAGGAAGAATGATGACCACTGCTGACAGTACTTGAAACACTCAACATGGACAAAAAGAAGCATAACAGATTTTTAAATCCCTATTTCATACCCAAAGAGAACAGTCATGTTAGCTTTGCTGCACTGAAAAGTTCACACTTGCTAGGAACTGATAGCCATTCTATACATATCCACTGAAATTTATGGTATTACTACATTTCACAGCATTAATTCACCATATAAAAGTCTATCTCTAAGACTTAACTCAATCTATGCATTTTCTAACCTGTGAAAGACAGCTTGGAATAACTCCAAACCACATACTTCAATCCCTGAAAAACCACTTCTGGACACCAACTCCCTCCCCTCCAACCTGCCATACCATTCCTGAGTAAGCCTGTAGTGTAACTAAACAAAGGCCAGCTACAACCTCATCTAAATGATGCTTATATTCTAAACCTGGAACAGTCTGAAATCATGCCAGAACACAGAATGGAGCCTTTTTAGCAGCACAGATGATCCCCTATCCACAGAGGGAACACAGAAGATGGTTTCTCATCTGGGGCATATCTGCAGCATTTGACTGTGAGTTACATGGTCTTATGGAGATTATGAGACATTTGCTAAAAGAGATGACAGGAGCAAAAGGTAATTTACTAAAATGTTTTGAGTCTTTCTGAACATATCCATCAAAACCTCATGGGAAAACCTCACTTTCATCTGGCATCTATTACTTTGATGCACCATATGATGGGTTTTCTTGACTATCTATTATATGGGCTATTTAAATGCTAATAATGTAAATGCCCATAACCTATAATGATAAACAGAGATATCATTCACACATACAGTCATGCTCTTTTGTACAGGGTAAGGTGAAGTGCTTCAAGGACGTAGCATGTAGCTGAAGAGGAGCCTCAGCACAAAAGAAATAGGTAGTGAACAAAAAATAGAAGGACATTTTGAAGATTTTTTTTTGGGTCTTCTTTAGCCAGTCAGTGAACAAATATAACTGTGATTCATCTGCCCTAACACAGGCACAGGAAAGAATGACAGATGTCATTTAAAGATGAGAGTGTCACTCTAGATTCCCTTTATTTATCAATAGTGAGAGGTTCTCACCTCTTGTGAGCAACTCATTTCATCTACAGGTAGATAAATCACTCTGTGGAATGTGTACCTCTCTTCACAGATTATATAAAAAGAACTTAATTATTAGCTCTGGCCATTATTTACACCATTGAGACATTTATAATTCAGTAATCTTGGATATTTCTCACTAATACTGAAGAGTGCGGTGATGCCATGATCAAACAAGAGTGTTGTATCAAGTTGTCAAGTAAACTCTAGATCTTTCTGGTGGATGAGACAATTGCAGTACTTCAGCAATACACAACATATCCCAGCACAGAACTCCAGTGCCTATGGAAATCCATCTAAAACAAAGTGCTGGAACATGTCTTCAACCACTTCTGACACCATAAGCATATAAAACTTTATTTCTCTGTCTATTTTAGCTACCCAGAATATCTGGAATCACAGCTATGTTTATAGTTGTGTAAAGATTCTCCAGGCTGCAGATAACCAGAAAAAAAACCCACCTAAAGTTTCAGGATTATTATTTAATATTTGCTTCTTTTCCACAGAAGAATTATCTGTAGCAGAGGCACACAACTGCAGATCTGTGCCACTGGTTAGGTTTACAGCAGGTTTGACTGTTTCATGTTCCTGTGGCAGAGACTGTACTGCTCACCATTCTCCTGGTCACTGGCAAGAACTAATCCCTTGCTTCCAGAAAAAAGTGCTGCCTCTGTAAAGGTGGAAGCAATCCTTGAGTTTCTACACTGTAGCTCTCATGAAAATTACCAAGCAGACCTCTGTAAAAGGCCGCAAGCCTCAGAAAGTAACCAACCATTTGCAAAAATAAATTTAGTAGCTGTGCTTTACAAGGAGGGCAAAGACCATTTCAGGATCTGATCTGTAGCTGTGGATTTCTAAGAAATTATGAACATTCACAACCCCCAGGGCCTTGCAAGCACAAGGCACATTTCTTTGACCTTGCCCTCACTAACAGTAATGCATAACATATGTGTTTAAAAAACACCAGAGATTTCACCACAAGTGCTTTTCTGCCCCACCCAAGGAGCAGATGAGTGCGTGACAGATGTTAGTCTTGTTCTTAAAATGCTACTGGGAAGCACTCACATGCTATAGTAATGACTATGGTGCTAGTCTTACTCAGAATAATAAAGTTACACCAATTTCAATGCATGTTTTCCACAGAAAAGAGCTTTCTACTTTTGATTTCACATCTTGCTGGGAGAGGAACAGTTAAGAAAGGTTCTCAAAGCTTATTGTGGTTAGGGAGCAACAGGTGAAGTAGAAAGAGTAAGGTTCTTAAAGAGAGGCCAAGACCTGCATCATCCCTTAAGGCTTTCCCTAAAGATACATGAATTACAAAGGTAAATAAATTATTCCTTGTGTTTCAAGGAGCCATAGAGCCATGCCTACTCCCCAGATGTCCTTCTCTACCAGAAAAGAATGAATTTTGGATGAAGTTATACCATGAGAAAACTACTAGGTTTTTCATATCTTGCACTTTTGGACCACAGGAAAGGGTCCAGGTTTAGAGAGAAGGAAAAAAGTAAATATAAGGCTAAGCTGAGGAACAGCACATAGAAACTTGGAGAACAGGTATTTACAAGGGCATGTAGTGACAGGAGAAGGGAAATGGCTTCAAACTGAAAGAGAGTAGATTTAGATTAGATATTTGGAAGAAATTCTTCACTGTGAGGCACTGGAACAGGTTGCTCAGAGAAGCAGTGGATGTCCCATCTCTGGGAGGGTTCAAGGCCAGGCTGGATGGAGCTCTGAGTAACCTGGTCTAGCAGGAGGTGTCCCTGTCCACAGCAGGTGGGGTGGAAATAGTTGATCTTTAAAGTTCCTTCCAACCGAAACTGTTCTGTAATTCTATGATGAAATAATGCTATTTACAGGCTACAGTACTATATGTTAGGGGAAAAAAGTAACAGAAATAAAGTTTTAAGTCTTCTAGAAATTAATTGGAGAGAACTAACACTGAACTCTCCAGTTCTGGAAGGAAAAAGACAATATTGATAGTGGTCTGAAGAGAGAATGGGACTAGATAATCTCCCAACATTGCTTCCAACCTGAGTGATTTCACAATTTTACATAACAAACTATAAGACAGTTCTAACTAAAGTGAAGGTTATGTTCTTGGTGGTGAGGGACCTCTGGAAAACCCCACATAAACCTGTAACTTCATTGTTGTCAAGCTACTTTTTTTTTTTTTAATGAGAACTTACATTTCCCTAAATTTGTAACAGTCTGGATATTTATTTGAGTTGTCAAGTAACTGTACACCTCTCTACAGTGTGCACGTGTGGTTTTGTTTTAACAGTAAGACACTCCAAACTGTTTTACCATCCTTGAATTCCGCATATTTAAATGTCCAGATTTTCACAGTGACCTGAAGCAATACCCCGAAATACAGTGTAACATAACACAATGTAACATAAGATTTTGTTTTCTTTCCATCATGATAGGAAGCCCACATACCATTGCTGCAGAACTGAAAGTGAGTGAGACAGCCTTTCCACCAAAACCAACATAACCTGAAAAGTATGTTGCCTGTTGGTTAAAAGCTTTATTAAACTGACCTGATGCACTATCGTGTGTTATAAATTTGATGGCATTTTTGTGTAATTTTTAGAAGCATCTCCTGATTTTAGTGTTTTGTGCTTTTCCTCCCCTCTCAACACTAGCGTAAAAATGTGCTAGCAAAGTGTCACTTTTAACATTGCCATAATGGAATTTTTTTTATTTTATCACTAAGCTACAATGTTGAGGAAAGGTGCTAAAGTCCTGTGAAAAAAAATGTATGCAATAGCTTAAAAAAAAAAAATCTGACATCCAAACTTGTATTGTAGTGGCAGCTTCTGGTGAATAGATAAGAGTTCACTTTGTCTCAGGGGCCCAGAAATATTTATCTTTAGACCTGCTAGCCTTAATGTTAAAATTTGGACAAAGCAACTGGAATGGTCTATAATTGCTCTGACTTAGATCATTGCATTTTCTCAGCTTTTTGTTCCAAATAACATTCTTTCATCTCTTTGAAAGGACTTCAGCACAGCTATTTTGTATGCACATAGACTTCCCCTGGACCGCTGTAAAAGCATTATCAGTAATAACAGACTCTTCCCTATTCAGAGGACTAGCTACTTGTATAGTTAATTTCAGATTTTTGCCTTCTCTTCCTTGCTTGTCTCTAATAATGAAATTGTTTTCAAACAAAGCAGGTTGCAGTCTCAGAGACATTATTAAAAAGTGTAGTTATCTATGTTTTCTAAGACATAAGGTGTGTAAATTCAAATTCCATATGGTGATTATTTTTCAGACCCAGAGGTTATTGATCCACAGCAACCCAAGCCTCTCGAACAGTGTGTGCTTACGGCTGCACTGCAGAATGACAAACCAGTCATCTCCAGTTTAGGCTTCTACATCTCAAATCCTAAGCAGCACCAAAGCTGCGAGTTTTTCATGTAACCAGCACTTGCCATAGATTCAAAAACTCAGCTGTAAAACAGCACCTCTCCTGTTGTGCAGAATTTTTATGCTGGTGTGTCTCAGCTCATAGACCTGTTAGAGAATCCAGCAATAAATAAACATGGTAATAAGCCAACATCTCTGTAAATGTTTCTGAACCAGCACACTGAGAGCTGTCTCTATGAAGTCTGTCATCTTATACACATCACTCCAGACTGATCAAAGAAAAACATTTTGGCCTGTAAATTTTAAAGTACTGCAAAATGTTTAAAACTGAGATAATGTTTAGCACTTTGCAAAGAGTGTTACAAAAGATGGTAATGCTTTGAGTCCTTTCACATTGCAATGTACAGAACTTTTCAGAAATGTGAATTTGACACCAGCTATAATTTAGGTGTTTCCTTCTATTTCATACAAACAGCAGAGTGGTTATGTATCTGGAAGAGGGTTGGTTTGAAAATATTCCATTTGTTTGCAATCATGGTTTTTTTCATTCACATCCCTCTGACATGAAGCCCCTGGTTATTTGCTGTCTGTGATTTCTGGAAAGTACATTCACTTTTATGTTTTCCCATTTCTTTGACACAGTCTTTACATTCACATGGCTTTTAATTTCTTTTGAAGTACTCTGGTGGGAGGTTTTATTCTCTAATACATGAAGGTACTTGGGTGTCCCTCAGGTATTCCCAGATTTGCTCTAATCAATTGTGTTACAGAATACATGGCTTTTTATCTGGAAACAAACACAATTCTTTTTTTCAGACAGCATTTTATCTCCTTTTTGATCCTAGGAGTAAAAAGGTTTTTTTCTGCCCTGTAGGTAGAGGTCTCCATGATTGTGCCAGTCTTGAGAATTTCAGAGGACCTAGCACAGCAGAACGAGAAGTTCATAAACAGCACTGAGATGCCACACTGTGAGACACACACAGAGTCTCTGTTCCACCACCAACCCAGTGCCTGGGCATTTACATATGGACATATATCTACACACATGCATGCACATGTGTGGAGGTGTGAATATATGCACATCAGCATGTAGTCTGCTTCCATGTTCTAGAGACAGCTTTAGTACAGGCGGATGCAGCGGTGAGGCATTAATCTTCCAGCAATTAGCTACACAAGTGCATGTTTTAGCTGAAGATGTTTGGTCATTTGCAGTGAAACTTCTGGCATTTAGCTGTCTCACTCCCAAGCCACTGACGAATAGAGATGCTGTGACAATTCTTTTTTGATCTGAAGAACAGAGACAGCCTTCATGTCACCCATCACCAGTGACATCTGCTGATCACTCAGAAGCACAATAACAGAAGGGAGACTTACAACTAAACATTCTGTGCAATTGCCATCCTCATCCACATCATTGCAAGCAAATCTGTGCTTTCGTCTCTATTTAATTCCTCTTTGCTCTCATGTAAATTTATTCCAGAAGCAGCTCCAATGTATTTTCCACCAAATGACACTGTAAGACTGCCAGATTTCTTCCTGCTGTCACAGTGCCTAATATAGATCTCTAGCCCTGCCATTAATGTCTAAGAGAGCTCTAGAGAAGGAGGTCAGCATTACAGACAGCCATTCATTTGTGATTACAATTATGGCTTTACCAGGATTTCCTAAAAACCTCTGTTTTGGGGATGGGCAACTCAACAGGAAACCTAAACAAGTATGTGATCTGTTTTTATTTTTCTGAGCTGAAATTGTGTATTTTTTACCAAATATTTCACCATAGCTAAGGAGTATCTGACATAGCTCAGAATATAGATGTGCCAAATTTTCCACAGTTAGATTCTGCATAAAAAAATGCTGGACCACACTTCCTTGCACCAACAGCATGGGGGAGGAGCAGTAGGAGGTAATAGGATGTGCCATGGTTGGCTGCTTTATGCTGGCCACTTGATGAAGAGTCATTTGCCCTTCAGCATAGGACTGGGCTCTGTTATTATGAATGGGTTTGAAATGCTCATATGTCCCAGGAGACCAGAATGGAGTGGTTCAGTCAATAATGCAGCCTCAGCCCTGTGTGCCCCTGGAAACAGCCCCAGTTCAGCAACTGAACTGAATGGAGGACAACACAAGGGGTTTCAGTATACAAGCAGAGGGGGTAATATTTATATATATATATATACATATATATGTGTGTGTGTGTGTGTGTGTGTGTGTTTAAGTGTTGTTCTGCATATATCACTGTGCTCTGTACTTTCCACTGAAACCCTGCAAGGTGGGGCCTTTTCCTACCTCTCAGAATCCAAGCCTGTACTATATTTTGTGTTGCCACTGACAAGGTCTTTTCTGCTATTACAAGGCATATTGAATCTTTGCCAGACATTTACTTAATTAGAGGCAACTGCTACAGGTAATAGGGGTTAACTCTGATAGAAATGACCACTGGAATTTTTATCAGCATTTGAATATAAACTATTGTCACCACCCAGCCTGGCTCTTTAACTACAATGGTTGGATTGATGGGACTTTGAACTTCAAATCATGTCTTCGTACAGGCCATTTGAAAACAAATGAGAAAGTGTTTGAACGTCTCTTCAAATAGGTACACAACTGGACTGAAAATTTTAAAAGAGAATTGCTGACGTTGTCTTCACTTGAATTTTCATCCCATCACATTTGCACCACACATGCATCAAGGCAAGAGCTGTCACTTACACTTTCCCAAAAAGGACTAATTATTTCCCAAAATGTGTTTAATTATTTGAACACACAGTAGTTCCTCTTTCTATTGAATTGATCCACTGCTTCACAGAAATTTAGGAGCACAAAATCTGCAAATTAGTCTTCTTCAATGCCTGTCTCCTTTTTGCCAGCAGAGTGTTGATGGATGAACTCCAGTACTGATGACTCAACTCTGCTGCACCAGCACTTCCTGCTGAGGGCATGATGGTATCACAGAAAACGACCTTGTCTTTTTTCCTGTCGCGTACGTGGTTTGCACTGTTACTTTCCATCGTATCACAGCGAGCCAACATGACATCACCTAAGCATTTACTTATCAGACAGCATGTCAACAGTTTAAAGGAAACATTTCTCTCTGCCAATCCACTATCTGAACCAAATTGTGCTAGGCTGGTGGTGGATCACACATATCTACAGAAGCAAGTAATTGAAATGATCCATGGGTCAATACCCAGACATCTGTAATTTGAAACTGCAGTGGCTTGTGCAGCACATATTTTATAGATCAGCCTTTTTTTCCACCTTTGCATGATAAGATTATCATCAAGATCCAGCAGTAGTGTCGACCAACATAGTTAAGGATATCCCTGGAGCTTTTTATTTCAGATTGAAAGTAGCTTTTGAAGTTTATTAATATCTCAAGTGGAAGATAGAAAGACCACATTTTGAAGATAACACAATGTCAGTGCTAATGTTAAGCCCCATTCTTGTCTAGTGCTGTACCACTAAGTCCGACAGTCTGTAAAAGTCTGTGTGCAGGAGGGTGTTAGCAGAAATGTGAAGAAAACTCTCATAAAACCCTAAGTGCAGAGTGAACAGAAAATGGGAGCTGCAAGTTTAGATGGGAAAATGCAACAGCTGAACTCCAGTCAAGACTACTGTCTCTTCCTAAATACCAAAATTCTTCTGCTTCTGCAGTTGCAAGAAATAACAAAAGAACTCTTTACTTCTATTCATTTTGTTTACAACTCCACTGGGAAGCAATAGCTCTGTAAATAATATCCATACATGAACAAAAACTTCTTTTCTTTTCCTTGACTACATTGTCTCATTTAAGGAGCCAAGAGGGGTTCAGTTGTCTATGTTACACATATTTCCAAGTACATGCATGCATTTGTTTTATACTTTCGGAGAATTCCAGAAAAGCTTACATTTTGGCCATAAGTCTGCAAGTAAATTCCAGTATTTTCTCTGTCCAAACTGCTGTCGCTGAAATTCTTGCAGACATGAACCTAATTCTAAATTAAGTCTTTTGGGTTATTCAGTCAAGACAGAGATGACTTTTTAGTTGCTCAACAATTCACCCAGTTTCTCAGGCGGATTTGCAGCCCAAGATACATGCCACCTAACAGGTCTAATAGCATTTGCCCAGCTTACTGGGAGAGGACCAGTGGAGAAAGAAAATCATTAGACAAGTATCCCAGGCACTAAGCCATGGCTAGGTACTCTGTCTGAGACTTACAAATTACACAAAGCCAACCCAGAAAATCCATCTGGTTTGCAATTCACTTACACACACACCCTTGCCTGGATGCCATTGGGAAATGAATGACAATCCCTTCTACAACATTCTGTACTTTTCCCCCACTTTCACTGATGATCCTCCTCTGCTCCCAAGGAAAAGAATAGCAAAGAAAAAGCTTAATTCACGGTTCTCATGACAACCACTCTGCCTTTCCTTACCCTTTTCCAGAGACCAGACATGAACCTGGAGGCATACATGTTGATCTGGCTATACAGAGGTGGGCATGCTGCTCACAACGTTGTGCCCATCATCCCTGTGAACTATGTGATGTAAAAGCAACAGCATGAAAGTATCCATGTTTCTTCCAGTCACTAGGGTTAGCAAAGAGTGCCTTGGCATTTGGGGACAGCTAAAAAGAATGGATGTAATCAAAATGTTTGCATGGAAAGGATGTTTCTAACCATATGGAGCTACAGTCTCTGTAGACCTCTCCTGCTACACCTACACATTTCAATTTCTAAAGCTTTCTACTTCATATCTAAACCAATTCTGGCTTCTTGCTTGTAGGAGCATGAGAACTTGCATGCCAAGAGCACTTCCCCACGGGACAGTCACAGTCAGGTACAACCCATTTTGTGCCAACAAACTCTTCTCCTCCAGACTCTCTAAGGTACTCTGAATTTGTTGTAATTTCTGTGGTTTGGCTGTCATACCATCAATTACTCCTCACTGTGTATCTGTGATTTAATTTCGTCCTCCTAAATAGAGCTTTTGAGGCCTTCACCTAACTCCATTGCAGTGATTTGAGTCATCTCTCCTATTTTCCAGACATGGTTTAAAATCTGATCTTTCTTCTAAATTTATAATTTCATCTATGAAGTTTACACATTTTAAACATGTGAATTGTTCAATAGTGTATGTTATTAATGAACTTCTTTTTAAAATAATGTAGTCCAGAGCAAACTCTGGCAAGATCTCATTCTAAGCATAGATCAGTATTTCTGATAGGACTTTGATAACTCTGCAGTAAGGCTTTTTCCAGCCTACACTGTCTCTTCAAGACCAAATTTCATGAAATCACATACAAAAAATTTCAAGCTGGATAGGATCAATAGTCTTCCTGAAGACAGGAACCAAACAGACCTATCACAGAACGAAATTATATTCAACAGACACATTCAGAACAGCATCCTGACCATGTTAAAAATTAGATTTATGTCATAACATTCACTTGCCTTGTTAAAATAGTAATCTTTGCCTTTCCTTGGTTCCCTGTCTCGTTCAGAACACTATCTAATGCTAATAATAAATTGGGCACTGGCCAGAAGTGTCCTTCAACTCCTTCCCACTCTTGTTCTGATCTCTCTGTCTCTTCTTCTTTCTCTCTCTGTTCATGCCAGGCTACCTGGGTATCTTTACCTGATTTCATAAGTTCATAAATTGTCTGTAATGGCAATGAACAGAATAACACCAAAAGGCTTCGTTGTTCTTATCAGGGCTGAAGGGAAGCATTTTTTTTTCTCTATTTTTTTTTTCTAATTCATTCAGTTTTAGTGTCTGCCTAAGTCTGGGTCTTGCACTGAATGGATCATTAATCCACCTAATGCTGCACAGGGGATCTGCTGTTTCCCAGCTGTCTTTAGCTATGTCCATTTCTCCACTCTGCTCTTATAAATAAATGAACCTCACTGAGCAAGACAGGAACTGGCACTGCAAGCCCTGTATCAATATATTGAGATGAGAATATATTCAAAGATGAAACTAAATAAAGTATGGACAAATACAACAGAATTTTTTTAATGTTAAACCCCAAACAATGAGAAACTTTGAGGACAGTACGTCAGAAAAAGACCTAACCTGGTTTACCACAGGGCAACGTGCTAATTACAGCACTGATTTACATGAACTCCTTATTACAAATTACATTTGCTTCATAAGAATGACAAATATAGACCCCACACACAGGCACACAAGCACATACACATAAATATCTCTTAAAGCCACTCCAAAGACTGAAAATCAACAGTTAAAAAATGCAGATAAATACATGGAGAGAAGTTAGCCCAAATATACCATAATGTATTTGCTATACTTTGAGGGAAAAAACCTTCCCAAATCAGTTTTGAAAGCCAAGTCTAAACAATATAAAAGCCTCCAGAAAAGGGGCATTCATCCAAAATCATTCAAATCAAAACACACACATGTGGCGGTGGTGAAACCTTTAGACATTATTCCATCCGCCTCGCAGAGTCACCAGCCCAGCCCACCTTCTCAATGTGGATCAATGAAGAAGTAAAATGGAATGATTTCTCTCCTCAGGACAGCAAGCCTGAGGGGGAGGGGGAAGGTGAGGCTGGAGAAATCCCCTATTTCCCCTGATTTTCCCGCCTTTTGAGTTGCCTGTCAAGTGTTTGTTCCACCCCTTTCTCTTCAGAGCTTATTATAATATTCATGAGTTATTTTAATATTCATGTATTGCTGGAAGATTCTGTTACCCTGTTAAGTTCATTGGTTAATGCAAATATGTTCCTTCCCCATTCAAATGTTATTGGGCACCTGTCTTCCCTTGTCATTCTCTGATTGGTTTGGACCCTGGATCCTCCCCTTGTTTCGCCCCTCCTACCCACTATAAACCTTCTGTCACGATCAGTTCTCGGTTTCTTGTCGCCCTGGTAATAGCGTTTTGTTGGTGGCTCGTCCGGCTACAATAAACTTGGGTGTTTGCCACAAGAGTCCCTCTGCTCCTTTGTCCTCACTTCGCTACACAATATCCGGCTGCAGCTGCCCTCAGAGCCAGGGAGCTGACAGCTTGGAAGGAGGAACAGACAGAGACCTGCTCTGCCTGCGGTCTGTCTGCCCCAAGCCAAGCGCCTTGACTTGTCGCCCCACTGATCATCGGGCAGGTCCAGCAGCCGCAGCGACACACACAGTTTAAAAAAGTAAGTTAAGAATTTGTCTATCCCAAGATTACCTTGTTGTGTGGTTCCTTAAAGAAAATTCATTATTTAATCCGTCAAAAGGACACTCAGGATTTCATTGCTTCCCTGTCTCCCAACACATTTCTGTGTTACAAGATAAATTCCTTCTCAAAATCTCCACGGTACAAAGCAACCTCACAACTCAATTTCCAGATGAGTCAGTTCAGACAGAAACAAGCTAAGTTAAAAACAAACAATCCAACACAGGAAAAAAAGGTGTTAGGACTCAAAACTCTCCTGCTGCTGAAAAAGGTTTTTTTCCAAAGCAATAAACAGTCTCACCTTAAAGAAACCATTAATTCATTTAGCTATTTAATGCTCTCCAGTGTCAGAAGATTAATCAGTGTCTCTGCACACTTATTCCAAAGGCAGTTCTCTAAGTTTGAGTATCTTCCAAAACAGTTCCTTACTTGAACTGTACTTGCAATAAACATTTCCCTTTCCAGGGTGCACTTCCAACATATTACTAGGAAGTAATCACTGATGTCATTCCAGCAGCTTTGCCACATTGGAGGCCAAATGGATCTTGTACAAACTCGTCAATTCACTAGTGTGAAGCCCTAGGTAATTCATAAGTAGTGCAATGATCCTTCATAGCATGCGAGGTAAAACTGCTGTAGCTCCAATTCCTGCACAAAATAGGCACAGACACACTGCTTCCAGGCCAGCAAAGCCTTTACCTACTTGGCAGGTAAGAGCTGACCAGGATGGTGCTGTTCGTGCAGATTAAAAAAAGTTCATGAGTTAGAAAATATGTCATGTCTCCTAAGACTTTTTAACTATTCCCGAATCTTGGAACTACCTCCACGTGAATATAAAAAAGGCAAATATTTTAAGCTACCTTTCTTTTTGTTTCCTATAGGAAGCATTTCTATGTAGCAGCAGAATTTCACCCCAGCCATATTCTCAGGCATAAGAGTTTTGCACACGTTGTTGGATTTAAATAACCTAAAATTGCTGTCTATTACAGTTAATATCAATTTATCTCTCCTAATATACATAATAGAGACACACCCAAAAAATGGAGCTTCAACAGTTAAAGTCTAAGCAGCCTAGCTAGCTAGCCGGCAAATTGTTAATGATTCTGCCCATTTGTAAACATCTTTATGCTTTGATGAGGTGATGCGAAATGGTAGCCAGTATGTGCTTGTCAGGAGGAATCATATCAGATTAAATTAATTCATTTCCTTAAGACCAAAAATAGATTTGTGCTCTCTTCCTCTTCTCACAGTAATTCATTCCCACTCACTTAGTAACATGATGGAAATCAAATGAATATTTAGGTGAATCTGCAGAGGAAAGGGAAAGCAATGAGACTACTTTCTCCATTAAATCGGTACAGTAGGAGTCAGGCTTGTGGGGGTGGATCTTTATGAAGGGCTGGAACTGTAAGGAATTTACTGGGTCAGAGTGGACAGACTCCTCTTTGCTAACCACACAGCACACTGTTATTTGGTTACACACAAAGGCTTTCCCTGTGACAGCATGTGCAGGGTCCACAGCTCCGCACAGCTGGGATAATCCTGGGAAACTCACTGCAAGCACCAGTCCTTGCCTTCTGCACTGCAGGGAATTATCCAGCTCTGCCACAGCAGGAACATGGCCTGCTTGGCTCAGGAAGAAGTTTTTCCAAACCAGATGATTCTCTAATCATATCTAAAAATACCTCAAACAGTCATCAAAACACTTCAAGGAATTCCATCATGATATTTCATGTAATTTCATTATAATTTCATGTAAACTCCTTTTCTCTCAAGTAATTCAGAGTATTTGTATACTGAAAGAACATTCAGTGAGCAATACTCCAGTGAGCAAATAATTAAAAATCTTTAACTCGAATACAGTTAATGGTTTGCAAAGAAAATAAATATTATTATCCTTGTTAGCATATAAGTATCCTCCAGGAATGCTTCAATACTATGAAGTTTCCAGTCTCAGGAAAATGAAAATGGGCCTATTTTCCTAAACTGTTTTCTTTAAGTGTATGTAGGCTCATCATGGAATAAATAATCCTCAGGTCTAGATTGCAAAGCCCAGGTCCACATCTCGATTTTAAACTTCTGCTTTCAAAACCTACATTTTTGGGTGACATTTAAATAAGAGATAGGATTCCATTTTTTTCTCTAATGACAGAATTATTCAAATAAGAAAGAGTATGTCACGATGCTGCCGGCAGGGGCACCGGGCATCCGCCTGCGGTTCCAGGGGCTGTCGGGCTGCTCCAGGGGCACAGGATGGCTGGCAAAGGTCCAGCAAGGTTTCACCCAACCCACCAATGGTACAAGCATGCCAAGGAAGGAGAGACAAAGCAGAGGGGCTCCTCAGATGGTTTATTTGGCACGGGGGTCGTGCCAGAGAAGCCCTGGCACGGCGTGTTACAGTTACATATATACCAACACAAGGGGGCGGGGGAGGATACAAACATCCTATGAGGTAGGGTGCGGGGTTTGAATTTGTTGGGCTTTGTATAGGATTGTGAAATACAGGGCCCTCATGGTGGAGAAACCAGATGCATGGGGGGAGGGGGGAGACAGCAGTGCCTGGGCATGAGAAAAACCAAAACCTAGCCAACAGCACACCGCAACAAGAATGCTGTATAAAACTGGATTTTTGTTGATCTATACTGTAAGTAGCTCTAAACGATCCTGAATGCATATTTGGCTGATTTGTGTTGGTAAATCTACCTATTTATTGTTACCAATCTCTGGCATACTGCCACTTCCTGAGGGCAAGTCCAATACTGCACAAACAGGAGTAACCAAGAAGAAAAAAACATATTGTCAGATAATTATTACAATATTTAGCATGACAGCTGAATATATAGGATGAAAAAGGAAACGGAATTTTCCTATTAGCAAGATATGAAACCCCCATCAGCACTCGGAGTATACATTCACCTGATAGGGAAAGCTATTCCCAAATCAGCATATAGGAAAGATAATTCAGATGTACCCTTCATCATCCTGCAGCAAAATATGGCAACATAATTGGGAAAGAAAACCCTGCAAAACTACAGCCATGTAGGAAGAGGTTGTGCATTTCATACACCATATTCACTTTCAATACAACATTTTCAAAAATCTATAACAATTTCTAAGATATCACACTGTAACCAAAATGTAACAAGAGAGAAAATTAAGAAATATCGACATTTCCTTTGAAATTTTTATGTATTTTTCTTAGCTTGCCTTAAAGACAGTGTTGATATGTCTTCCTGAACACCCTTTAATCCCAGGTGTATTTTTTCACTACCCAGAAACTGTGCATTCACATCTTCATGCATATTTGGTCCTTGGCTCAGAAATGAAAGGCAGCACATTACTGACATTGCAGTAAATCTTCCAGCCTGGACAACTGGCAAAGCTGATGTGCACAAAAGCATAGGATTGTCACTTCCTCTAAAACTCTGGGGAAACAGATGTAGAAGCACAGCTAAAGAAGATGAGGCCATGGTTCCATGGCACAGAAAATCCCATTTAAGGGTTTGCACACCTGTGACATGAAAAGCTCCAACTCTGCAAGACAGAACTGTAGACTCATGCAGGTTGGGAGTCACCTGGTCCAAGTCCCTGCTCCAAGCAGAGCCAGTTACAATAGCTGATCCAGTCCTGTGTCCACCCTTCCCTGCACTCGCACCAGTGTATCAGTGCCCACTGTACTGGCACAGTCAAACAGGGACACTGCTCTCCAAGGGCAGTTTCAAAAATGTTGAATAATGGATAAAATCACTTGACCTGCTGGCTGAGCTCCTGCAGCCCATGGTGGGGCAGGTCACCCTCTTTCACAAAGTGGACTTGTCCAAATGAACTTGAATCCCCCAGGACCAACAAGTCATTTTTTGCAAAGCTGCTCCCAGCTAAACAGTCCCCAGACAGTACTAGTGCATGGGATTACTGCATCCCAGATACAGGATTTTCCACTTGGCTTTGTGGAACTTCATTCAGTTTCTCTCAGACCAGCCTGATAAGATGTCTCTGAAAGCAACTCCCACTCTGCAGTCCACCAGTGTTAGAAAGCGTTTTCATGCCATCATATGAAGAAAAGGAGGCTTATAATTTTTAGTACAGAAGAAAGCAGAATAATACACCAAAATAATGAGAAGTGAAGAAACATAAGTTTTTATATAAATTCTACAGCCATCAAGCTATCAGCTATTCCAATCGGCTTTGTTATGATCAGCTATCCATTGTAGAAAAAAATAAACCAACACTTTCAAAAAGCCCTGCATATTTCCAGAAAACCATGGATTTCTGCCAATTGCATTACTGGACAAAACATCATTCACAACTGATGATATTTTATTCTTCAGTGATTATTTAAATTCAAAGTCCTGGAAACCACAATATCCTGGAAATACCTCTTCTTTTGTATGCTACAGCCATTGCATTCTGTGTGCCACGGGGTCCCAGTCTTTATGGTGACTGAGTTAAACCTGGCATATCAGATTTGTCTCTAATGTAACACAGCCTCCTTTAACACAGCCTCTGTTCTGTAAAATTCAATTGGTCTGAGGTCAGAATTTCTATGTAAGTCTTCTCATTTGTCTAAAGTACTTTTTTCCTCCCCAATAAACAGAGGAAGAGTTTGTAGCACGATTTATACGCTGTTTTATTAACAACACACAAAATCCTTTGTTTATGCCAGCCTCATCCAAAGTTGTTTTTGTGTTTCTGTGACATGACTTGACACACTGGCAGATACTTCGGAATATCATTTTTTATTCAATTTTTCCTTTACTGTGTCATGTCTAAATCTATTTCAGTAGGTTTTCTCATTTTTTGATTTTTTTTTCATTTTTCAATAGAGCACATTACTAATGTTTTTCTACTTGCAGGTTTCTTTCCTTTGGACTCAATGGATGGTATTTTTAATTCAGCTTTGCAGGTCATTTTATTGTGTGTTTTTGGCTTAAAAATGAAAAGAGACAGAGAGAAAATCTCTCATCTCTTTTTTAGCTGGCATGCCCAAGAAAGTGAAGTCTTCCAGACTGCCAGTAGCACTAACATCATAAAAGTATTTCATCCTTATTAATAATTCATCATATTCTGCCTTAAGAGAGTTCAAAAATTCACCAAGTCACAGTTCAGTAAGCTTGTTCCCAAAGCTTCTGGGAAGATTAATATGCTTATCATAATTATATGAATATAATGTGTAAAAAGGCGGCATGAAGTTGCACAGAATGTTAAATATGCTACCATCTTTACACCAAGACATTAACATCTGTATGTTCATACATTGACATATTGCCTTGTATCAAATGATGCAAAATTTGTAAAGTCTCAGACTTCAGCCCAGGTCTTGCAGCAGGGTTCTTGAGAATCTTCTATAAGTAACGCTCAAAAAAATGTCACATTCTGTTTCTAGAATCAGACCAGGTAGCCCATTACAGGGTAAGAGTAATGACAATGTATTTGTATTTGCATTTCATATGCATTTTCCTAACATACACATTTGAACAATTTGCTGTGATCTATTTTTCTGTTTTGCTAACAGAGGAGCCTGCTGCTGCTGCTCACACTCTCTTCAGGCAGGTGAGGGAGTGTTTTGGAATTGCCACTGCTGAGGAAGACCATGCTACAAATCCCACGGCCTGCAACTGCATGAGTTTTATCATAATAAAATCCACCATCTTTGACCCTCCATGCACGCCTTCCCTTCCTCTCCCAGGCTGTCTGGGGCTCTCTCCGACAGCAGGCCTGGAGACAGAGCTGGCTCTGTGGCAGGGATGACCTCATCCCACACCACACAGCTGCACAGGCAAGCTGTGTGCCCTGCGCTCCAAACAACAGCTTTCTGGGGAATTCATTTGTTCACACATGAGCAGTAAATCAGCGTTCAACATTTCTAAGCTGCAGAGGGGTTTTGCTTTGTGGGAAATGCCTAAGTGTGAGGTTTGTATTTCACTGTTAGGAATGAGATATAAAATGCATAATCCATCTAACAAAGATATGTCAGAAACAGCTTAGAGAATCCTGGAATATAAAAAGCTCTGCCTGCAGAGTCAGATACTCCACACAGCAGATCATGTACTAGACCTACACATTACAGTTAAAGGGCCAAACTTCAGCTCACATAAATAAATTATTCAACCAAAATGACCAAATAAGCCATAATATATTAAAAGCCTTCTGAGATGTGCTGTTTGCTCTGTCTTTCTGCTACCCTAAGCCTATCACTAGATCAGCTACAGGATACAATTGCATCTTCCCCCCACCTGTTTTCCATCATGTCTCTGGGCGCAACACCAGTCCCCCAGGGGTCACCCCATCCCGCCCAAGGTCCAGGACCCCACACCAGCCCCCATGGCCATCAGCTCCTGTCCCAGCTCCTGTCCATGGCAGAAGATAGCAGGGCCGGGCAGCCAGGGCCTGTCCCAGCCCAGCCAGGAGCAGGACAGCTGGGGACACCGGGGCAGCCCCAGCATCAGGCATCTCTCTGGGGACAGGGACAAGGCCAAGCCCAAGCTGGGATGGGTGGGCAAAAATTTTTCCTAGGATTAAAGGCAACCACATATTCCAGAGGCTGTGTGGTCCTCCAGAGCTGACTGTGGGGACAGGCCATATGAGGCATGCCCACAATGGGAGCTCCTACAGACCCCGGTCCTCTGGTCTGACGTGCCAGCTTTAGCATGCCTGGGAGCACAGGCAGCTTCAAATCACACTTTTTCTGAAGAATCCTCCAAACAGAGCAGGAATGGCACAGCCATTTCTTGGTTCTCTGCATAGGAGACATGTCTGAGAAGAAAAAGCTGTTGTAACCTGGCTTTTGTCAATGTAAAAAGCCAATTTTCCAATTCAGGGAATGGCCCCATGTCAGCATTGCAGCACACAAGAGTGAACAAACAACAGTTGTCCCCACATCTGGAACCAGTCCATCCTCCTGCTGCATGTTAGCCCTTATACAGTGCTTTATCAACCCCTCTTTCTACCTTTGTATTGACATTCATTCTTGCTGGAGTGTGAGGTTTGGGACCTAGACTGCTGCTTCAGGTCCCTGCTGGTGATGAAATTCCAGAGAGGTGAAAATAAGCAGTTTCCTACAGTCAGTGAACCAACACTGCTTTCTAGTGAGCAAGTTCTGGGCCTTTCACATCATGAAGCTGTAAAGAATCACCTTTTATGGAGTTTAATGCACGTACAAAGAATCCCCATCCTGCATTTTTTCATCATTGTAAAAAGTTTTTGATTGCAAAATGGCTCTGCTGTGTGGCACAGCCATGCAGGGCACCTGCAGCAGACCTATGCTCGCTCTGACAAACCACTGAGCTGCAACTGTTACACCTCCTGTGTAGGAATGGGGAGCCGGGCTATGGTACCTCCAACCCCTGACACTGTCCCTCATCTTTATAACAGCTCTGAGTAAGCCCCACATTCGGGCATGGAAAGAGAAAGAAAATAGTCCTTGAACTATGAAATAAGTTTTGGGTGTTTCAAACTCTAACCGGAAAGAGACCTCTGATATTCTGGAGGCACCATCCCAGCATTGCTGACTTTATGAAATTTGGGGAAATTTGCCAAGAAACAGCAGAGTTCACAGCAGGAAGTAGCCTTGACACGGTAGAGTAAAACCTAAACTGATAAAAATGAGTTATTCCAACAGAGTTTTCTCCAACTCTGTCACTTGATACAGATTAAGGTACAGGTACCTCAGTGTGATGGAGGTAAGACAGATGACTGGCAATCATGAAAATTTTGAAAATCAATATTTGAGAAGCGTGGGATAGCTGTAGAAATGGCACAGTGCAAAGGGAAAGAGCTGTGAAATAGAGTAGTCAGACACAGATCTACAAATACGATGGATATTTTTAGTTGATGGCAAATCCACTGTGGGAGGAGAAGGGAAGGAGGACAGAAAAAGCAGTTGTCACTGAACTGAAAATCCTGTCACTGTTGTACACATCATTTCAATTTTGACTGGGTTTTTTTTACTGAAAGCAGAGTTCTAGGCAAGAAATATATTTGAAATAAAAAAAAACTGGGAGTTTCATTTTGAAAGTTGAGGCAAGGTATTCAGATTATTTTGGCATGTGTTGGATTTTCTTCAACATGAAATTCAACAAAGTCTCGCAAGTCCATAGACTATTTTCATGCCACTGAATCTGCATCTTTCCATGGAAAATGTTTCAGTTTTAAATATTTATCCAACATCATCAGTAAGAGAGATTTTTATCATGACAGAAATTACAGCAGAAAATGTTTGGTATCCTTAGCGTCCACCCTTCACAACATATTTTGCATAATACACATTTTCTTCTGCTATATACCACTACAGTACCATGTGGCTTCACCACAACATAATGAATTTCAAAATAAAGATTACTTGCTGGATCTAACACAGCATTATATTACTTTTTACCATTCTAGATAAATCAATAGAGAGGACCTAAAATATTGTGTAGAAAGCATTTTAAAATTAAAGGTTAGATTCCCTCTGGAGATGCATGCAACTCCAACTGCATTCCAATAGCAACACTGCATTTTTAAACAAAGGCAAATATTAACTCATTTTATTTTAACCACATAATTCCTAAATCTGCATACTGTTTGCAGCAATTGCAAAATATGCTGCAAACAGTAATAGGTTTTTACAGCTTCACCTGCTCTAAATAAAGACACAGGAGAGCAGAAAACCAGGGATGCAATCCAGACAGAGCAGCCCAGTGAGAGGCCTTTGATCTTGTTCCTCGCAAGGACTGTGGGCAAGAAAAAACGGTCACACTCAACTATCAAAAAATAATATCCCAAAGTGCCCTGAGATTACCTGGATGCCTGAGAAGGTGTTGACATGAAAGAATCATGGCCTGTCCCTTGACATGCTGAAACATTTTCTAAAAGACTTCCTTATGAATTTAATGAACAATCATCTCAGTCTCCACAAATTCCCAACCTAAAAGGGAGGAAGCAAGAATCTGCCTGGCAGGTGGATACACCTCTGTACACAAAAGCATGCACACAAGCAAATATGCAAATATTCATGAGGGGATTTCTGGAAGTCTTTCCAAGGAGGTTTTTCCTCCAGCAAAAATGGAGAAAAAGACAAATACAGAGAGGGAGTTTTAACTCTTATTCTCAATCATCTTTTTCTTTGAGCTTGCGTTTAATATGCAGGCTGCAAATGTTGATCCACTGACATTAAACAGTGCCTATGCCTATGCTTGTTCATAAAAGTTGTAAAAGCCAAAAAGCCTTTATAAACCTACATCAGCCACCCCACCACTACCAGTGAAAAAAGAAACATCAATAGTGGCAAAAACATGAAGCTTCTTCAGAAAACAAACAAACAAAAAAAACCAAAAACCCCACGCAGATACAATCCTATCTTCATCATTTCTTATTAATGATTTTAACATGCTGCTATATGGATGATCATTGCCCAGCATTCAACTCTCTTTGCTGAGCCCAGTGATTTAGACAATGTTGCAAAATTCATTGACCATAATTCACTGCACCACTGCCTTTTCTGCTAATTGCCAGCTGCCACCCAGCTTGCAGGACAAAGTGCAAACAGGGAGCAGCCCCTGGAGGAGTCCTGCTGGCCCACCTCTAATCACCTCTAAGGCCTAAGAGGAAGCTGATGTGTGCTAAATGTGACAGAGGCCACTGCCACGGAGCCACTGCTATTGGGAGCAACCTCCAAACCTGTGGGCATGATGATCAAGAGGCAGCAATGGGTTGGTGAGGGCCGACCTGCTCCTGACAGCACAAGAGCAGCAAAATGTGTTGCCCTACTTCTACCTCTGTTCACTTACATCTCCCATTTATGGACTTAATGCTAAGATCTGTCAGTGGAACCGTGTTTAACCAATCTTGTGCCTGAGCTGTGGATGCTTTGCAGAAAACAAAACAACTTGTCTTCCCTCAAAACCAGCCTTGCATCATGCTGAGTGCTGGATGACTACAGGAAAAAAATCCCCCTTCTGTCAACTTCATCTCATGAGCACTAAGCATAAAGATGAAAAAACATAGTGTCATTCAAAATGCTGCCTCTTTACAAGCGTAACAAATCTTCTGTGGAGAAAAATTACCAAATTGGTTGATTTGTTCAGAGGGCCGTTATGCATACAAAAATGTAAAAAATGTGTGTGTGTGCTATTTTCTGCATTCTTTTCTCAAAGCTGCTGATTGTTCGTGTGTGTGTGTGTAAATAAAGCTTTCACATTCATAATCAACCGCCTCCTATTCCTCCCCTCCCTTCCAGCCTTATTCTTTTCATATTGCTTCAATCATTTTTTAGTAGCAATAATCACACAATGAGATTTGCCTGAGAAATTTCAGGAGAATCAAAATGAAAAAATTCTTTTCTTCACAATTTCATGAAAGTATAACATTTCAGGCTCTTTTTCCCCTATAACTGAACATGAATTCACTCTTCTGAAAAATATACCTTTAAAATTTTTGGACAAAGGAAGTTGGAATGTTTTTCCCAACTATATGAAAATGATAGGGATATTGCAAAGAACAGGCTGTAAAACCTCCAAAAGAGACAGCATAGCGACAAAACACTTCCTTTGTATCTCCTAAAGATCTGGGTGATGAGCAACTGGAATACAGAAAATAGTCAAAGTCAATCATTTTAAAACATGCATAGCTGTTAAAATATCATATGCCTTTTTCTTTTATTTTTCCTACAGAAAAGGTGGTTTAAGAATGGAAAGAGTCCCCAGCTCATTCAGTTCTCATCTGGTAGAGTTCACTGCAGGAATGGCTTGACTCTGCTCCTCCCTCCTCCATCTATATTGTATCCACTAATATTACAGAAAGTACTGCAGACAATATTTTACTGGTCTTCATTTAGGTCAGGGAGGGAGGATGAAGGATATACTCCTTTTTACATAAAATGCAGCTTTTCCACTTTTGGTGAAGAAAAACGGAAACAGGAAACAGGAAAGGAAAATGGGAAGGGGAAGGGGAAGGGGAAAAGGAAGAAAGAATGGAAAGAAGACACAGAAAATGGAGAGTTCCTTTTATTTTTTTGATTCAGTGATACTTCAGATTGGCTTTAAGACTGACAGAAGGCAGAGCTATCTTATAAAATATAAGTCTTTCTATCAAGCCTCATCAATGTCTTTCAAACTCTAAATCATACTGCAGCCCTCATAACTCATAGTAATTTATGCTCATAAGGTCATAATGCATTTTTCAGGATATTTAACTTTAACCTGGCTTGAGACTGACAGACTGCAAGTACATAATTGTTCTTTAGTTACCCATCAAAGTTGACATCGCATCAAAAATTTTTTATATGCTAACTTGGTCTGTTTTCACAGGCAGCCTAATAAATTTTGAATTAAACTCTGGCATGCAATACATTAATCATCTCTAGACCTAGAAAATCTCTATGACAAACCTTTTAAATATAATCAATGCGCTGGTTAGAAATAATTCAGCTTTATTTTCTCTAAAGACTAAACCTATGAATAAGATGACATTTTTAAGCAAGACAAAAAAGTGGCATATTTTCTCCCCAGTCATGCAAAGCTATTTAGATTCATCAATCCCAAATTCATTAGGAATTCTAGAAACTGTGGTTTGGGTAAAAACAGTGTGAAGTTTTCTGAAACATGAGAGGATTACATACCCATTTATAAAACAAAAGGATCCAGATGTCATTGACCTGGAGAACTCATTACTAACACTGCACACAACTGAAGTACATTTGTGAAGCTTTCCTGGTAGAATAGTGTGCTTGTGTTTGTTACTAGAACAGCCTGTCATTGTTATCTGTTAGGCATTTTCATCCATGCATTTTCCAAACAGTTTTATAGCATAAAAAATCAAAAATAAACCTTTCCCTTGTAATGCTTTCATAACTACTGCAAGATTTATACATTACCTTAACTTAAAGTGCAACAGATGGATTGCTAGCAGGAAACCACAAAATTGTCAGGAAGACAGTAAGAAAAGGAAAAAGGAAAAAATTTCAAGAGCGCTATATATAGCCTTTGAACTACCATACTACTCATCTGTCATCCTTGTGAATGCCTATTCTCCTGGGAAAGTATATTCTTATCCTAGCAGGAAAGTATAAGGGCCCACAGAGCTTCCTTCCCAAACTATGAGTAATGGACCTGCAGCCATGCATTGACTGTGATGTGCCCTAATTTTTATTACAGTGCATTGACATTAACTGAGGTACGTCATTATGACCAGAGTAAAAGACAAGCAAGGTAATATTCCTGTAATAATTTTTTTTATTTCCTATTTGTCCATCTTTAGATATGCAAGAAAACATCTACACTGTGCCATGACATAAGTATTGCGCACATTTCCCACAGTATATCCAAGGATTTCTGACTAACTTTCGAGACCCAGACTTACTCTTTTTATACTATTTAGCTAAATCATTTCATTGATGGTATTTATTCTGTGGAAAAAAACCATACTGGCTATATTTTTTTTCAAAACCCTTCCTGTCTATACTGCTACAAAATAGTAACAAGTTATTACTCTTACCAAGCATCAACACCGGGTGTAGAGAATACCATTCATTACGAAAAAGTCCAGACATATAAGGAGGCCATGTAAGGGAACAATGAGTATCTGAAAGATGAATTATTAAAAAGAAAAATGAGAGAGTTGACAGGAAGAATTTACAGAAAAAGCAGGCTACTTTTCACAAACACATTCACAGTCGGAGACAGTGAAATTGTTTGTAATTGCTAAATATGTAAGGGGATTTTTTTTTTAAGACAATTAATGGTTTGCATGTTTTATACCAATGGCAAAATATTTTAGTGCATAATAAAAATCTTCTAACCATTCTGGAGGCCTGGTGTTCCCATCAGCAATACTAGAGGCTTCTACATCAGGTTAGAAAGAGCTTCTTCTCTCCCAGCACTAAGCACTTGGATAATTTGCAGGTATAAAAACATATGGCACCTGTGACAGCAGCTACCACAATTGGGCAACTGGCACAAAATCTCCTCCAGGGCTCCTCGCCCTCCCTGACCGCACTCAGGAAGGAAGCTGAGGAAGAGCAGAAGCCCAGGAGACGGAGGGAGGAAAGGTCAGGGCACACAGATACCATGACGGTGTCGAGCGAGACCAGACCAAGTTTCAGAAAGTCAAGGATGATGTGCACTGGCAGAGCCTCCTGACTGTGCCAGGAGCCGCGCGAGAAAGCCGCAAGCGGGCACGGTGCTTTATGAAACATGCAAATGACAAAAGCTGTGCTCCAAAAGGAGCTCGATCTCCTGATTCCCACCGAGCCAGCCAATCCCAGCTCCTGGAGCCAGATCAGACACCACGCCACGTCTCACTGCACCATCTCGGTGTGCCGTTTTCCAAGAGGTAATCTGTTTGCCAACTTCTATTTTTGTCAGACCAACCTGTTCCCTGAAGCATAATGAAAACTCCTTGCCAGATCAATTTGTTTCTGAAGTTTCCTGGTTGCCAGCTCCACTCTGAGCTATTTCATTTTGTCTGCATGTCAGAACCATTAGTCTGGCGACTGCTTAAATCTTTCCTTATTGTCACGGAGTGGGGGCGAGGTGCTGGATACTCACAAAACGAAGCAAAATGTCTGCCCTGCGGATACAGCGTTCCAAGTGATGTGGCAGCTTAAAAAAGTACTAGCAGTGGGCGCTGCCACCGCTCAGCGGGAGAGGTGAAGGGGTCTAGGGCACTTCTCTGCAGCTGTGCCGGTGGCACAATGCCGAAGGAAGCGGGAAGGAGCGTTCAGCAGGGGCTGGAGCACCGTCCAGCAGGAGCTCTCGAAGAGGGCCCTGGGAGACACGGCCGGGATATACCAGCTCCCGGTGCGGCTGGAACCTGCCGCTGAGCTGGCGCTGCAATTAGCTGAGTCCTTGAGCGGAATTTTGGGGTTTTTTTTTCACCCCGTGTGATATTTTGTTCGGTGAGGAAGTGAGTGGCAAAGGCCAGTGTCCAAGAAGAGATGAGTCAGGTTTCTGTGGACAGACAAAGGCATCAGCTCTGCAGCCCTGCAAGAGGAGTGTGAGGCTGTCAGCGTGTTGGAGAGAGGCACGGGGGTTTTATGAAAGGCAGTGCTGAGTCATGAATGACAGCGAGAAGACAAAGGGAGATTGAAGGTGAAACACAGTATACACAGAGAGGATTACCAGGAAAAAGCCTGCATTTCATATTATCCTTTCCATTCCTTAGGGCTTCACAGGAAATTATGTGCCTTGGTTTTTTAAAATAGGTTGTTGCAGAACTTGTGTGTGTTCTGCTCTTGGTTTATTCTGCATGCTTTGCTGTGAACTAGGGCAGTGCTGATTAGATAGACAGCTCATAACCCTATTCAAGATTTTTCCCCTTAGGAAAAAAAAAAAAAAAAAAAAAAAAAAGCTGATGTAATTCCCCAGAGCTCCTTCTTTTGCTTTGCAATTGCATAGCTACACAGTCTCCCAGAGTAATTGTCTTGAACAACATCCCAGCCCCCCTCTACACGGAGGGACCTTCTGGCTGCTTTTCCTTGCCTGTGTTTTCTCCTTTATGTAAAGAATGAAACAGGGAGAGTGAAATCAGAAGAATAAAAAGGTGATGGAATTTTCAGTTCAGACACAGAAGGTACATTCAGTACTGGATGTCAGAGGGAAATCTGAGAAAGAGGCTTCTGCGTTCCAGACTCTGACTTCTCTACGGATGGGGTGACACCGAAGTGGGAGGCAGTGAACACAGACAGGCTGCTGATCCTCTGCAGCAAAGGCCCTTTCCAAACGGCATCAGCCATGCACACTTCGCTCAGATCCCTGCCTCCCTCTCCAGCACACCATGGCATCAGTTAATTGATTCTGAAAACCTGCTCCTCCATCACACCCACAGGTCTCATAAATGTGCTACAGTTAAAGTCGCCTTGCCCTGAAGGCTGAAAGATCACATATATATCCAAGCCCTTGTCTGAACCCCCCAAAATATGAGTCCAGAGAAACAACAAAAAACCTGCTTTCAAATAAGCAGGGAAAAACAGACATGCTGAAGGTCTGTTTTAAAGAAGCAAATGCTGCAGTCTCCTAAATCTGTGACCACTCATTCTAAAAATCAGCATCTGAGGAATCAAAGGAGATTCTCAGATTTGGAAGGCCAGTCACATTTGAATGTAAATAAATGTTTATGTACTTATGGAGAGAAATAATTTTACAGTATATTGCAAGCCAGCTTGCTGCCTCTGTGTCTCATTTTCCCACCTGAAAAGTAGGTCAACAGTCCTTATGGCTTTGAAAAGCTGAAACGAGGAATGCTTGTTGAAAACAAAGCAGGGTTTCATTTGAATCATAAACAGAAAGAAATACTAGTTTTACCTTTTGTATGTGAGACTTCAGGATATAGTTAGAAGTCAGGCACCACTGCATGTTATCTGGTGTTCATACTAAGAGCCCACTGCACCCCAACTTTTTCATACTCTGCTTCATTATCCACACAAGTGGATGAGTTGCAATATACTGCCTGCAGCAACATAAAATCAACACCCCTCTCCTGAGGAACAAGGGCAAAAAGGGAGAGATGGGCTAAGACAGCTTTAAAAACAAGGAGCTTTTTGGGCAAAGGAAGATGGCAAGGTGGCCAAAGGATCAGATGATTCAGCACATCCCACCGTAACTACCAAGAACATTACAGAATAAATGGGATATTAAACTATTTATGGATGCTTGCCTCATCACAACAAAACCCAAAGGAAAAACAGTAATTACATTCCTTGCCTTCTCTTGGAACAAACATCCACCAAGGGCACTATGGAGTTTATGGTCCCAAACCCAGAAAATATAAGAGAATTTGTATTTCCCCTGTGACAAAAACATTTCTCATTCAAAAGGATTAGAAATTGACATATGTTTAAAAGTGACTGGGAAGGCTTCTGTTTCCTGCTGTGAGGGAATTTCCAGCAGGCAACATGAAGCACTTGCCTGTTATGGTGTAGCAGGAAAGCTCTCTACAGAACCAAACATGCTGCACTTAGGCCAGTGCGTGCTCACATACACATGCATGCAAACAGTTTAATCTGTAACCATGACTGCTGCAGTTGCATATTTTTCTTTTTAGTTTTCCTGACAGCCTAGTGAGAGCATTTTATTTTAGTTAAGCAGAAGAGAACGCCTAGGACCATGTGGTTCTGGCTACCCCACTTCATTCCATTACACAGTAACTGCTCAGCAAAAAATCCTGGGCAAAAGCTGAAGTTTATTGATATTCTATCTTAGATAAACATGACTGCCTATGCATTAGTGAGGCAAACTGAATAATAAAATCCCAAACAATGCAGGCTGGAATAATGGCATTTTGTTTAGCTATACAATGAATTTTCAATAGCTCTTTAAAAAAAAAAGTATTTTATGACTTTGGTTGAAATTGCAAGCATTAGTGGTGTTTGTAATGTGTCCAGTAGTTCTGGTGGATCCTTGTCAAATTGCAGCAGGCTTTCCATTTGGAGTCTCTCCATCATTAGGTCTTATTTTCCTGTCAGTTTGCCCATTTTGTCATGAGTTTCTTTCAGACAACAAACTGGGTAACATACCTTCAACAGCAAAAGAAATCAAACAAGCTATAAAAATAAAAGTATGTTTTAATAATTATTTCCAAAAAGATGGCTTATCAGAATGTATAATATGAATGCTAGACTCATGGTAGTCATTTCAGTTTTCTCAAGCATACAAAAAAGCTTTGCTTTTCCTTATTTTCCTCTAAAACATAGTGGATACACTTGGATTCTATTTAGGACTCTTGAAACGTGTTAAAACAGCCCAAAAAATGCTAACTGGTCAAACTCAGCTGTGATGAGAGTTGGGGTTTAAGCTGCATATAAAGTATAAATTAGTGAGAAAAGGGGTAGACATTAACATTTTTCCACTGGTGCCAGTCTAGCACTCAAAGCTGATTTCCAAAAGCTTTTAAATCACATTGGAAACTTCTCATGGACAGAAGTGATTCTATGTTTATTATGGACACTATTGTAGGTTTAAGTAAACATCAGTTTTCACCAAACCTGAACTCTACTGTCCCCTTTACTTGCTTCTGCTGTAATCCTGCTCTTATCATTCCAGGATCCAAGTCACTTCTTGTATTAATCAGTGCAATTTTCTGAGATTACTGGAATGGCATTGGATTAAGTCAGCAGAGAAACTGGCTCTCTGCATGTATCCTAATTTTACATCCCATGAAATACCACATCACTCACATCAGTCTGGCTTTCTCACTTGGAAGGGTTTCACAGCATTCTCTCGCAGCACAGCCTCATCACTGACTTGGCTGTTTAATCTGTCCCAGGATCCCCAGAGAGACCTCCTGGAGCCTGTTCACTCTAGGCAGCATTTGACAGAC
>VYZT01050050.1:7360-56648 GCA_013400735.1 Pomatostomus ruficeps | reverse complement strand
CCCTCGGCCCTGCCGGGGCTCGGGGTGTCACGGCTGCTCGGCAAAACGCCCTGGCGCGGGTAGGGACAGCCGCCCCTCGCCCCTGCGGACATTGCCCCTTTCGCCTTTATTCCCCTCCTCCGCCTCCTCTGCAGCCCCTCAAGAGCTGAAACTGAGGGGGCTTCAAAGGGTGAGCAGAGCGCAGGATTGGCTTCTTTAGGGGAATGCAGATATGATGAATTCCCCTCGCAGAGGCTTCTCCCTCCCCATCTTCCTGGAGAGCAGCACCAGTCAGATGGGATCTCTCGAGGCACTGCTAAGACCTGACCCACTGGAACCAGCGGAGAAAAAATGCTGTTACATCGATACACGGAGTGCCCTAATCCCCACGGCTTTCTTTGCCTGCAAGAAAACTTCCTTCGATATTTCTCTCCTTTCCAGGCTTAATGATCAATTAAATAAATACCAGCTTCAAGTCACCTTTCCTACACTTCCTTTCCCCTCCCGCCCCAGCCCTCCCGTTCCAGACATCTGTTTCGGGCTAAACCCTTCCCTTGGAGCCTCGGTGTGCTTAGGGGCCGGGCAGGGAGCGCCGGGCCTGGGGAGCCGGGTTCCTTTGACCTCTGTTGGGATAAGAAAAGCAGGTTAAAAGGTCAAGGAAAACAATTGCAAGGCTCCTATTGCTTGAATAGCATGCCAAATAAACTTATCCTGGGGATTTGGAATGATCCTTTTATGGGAATTTCTACCTCCCTCGGGATTGTGCAGGCTGACTTTATGGGGCATGCTCAATTATTTGGGGGGAGGGGACGGCAGTGCTGGAGCTTTTCTCAGCACCCTTGTTTAAGGGCAGAAGTACAAGGGAGTAGGAGAAGGGCACTACAGCCCGGTTTAACTCTTGTGAGCTGCCTTGAAATTTGTCAGCCGATACATTGACTTCTTCCTTTCTGAATTATTTTGAGTGTATAACGTCAGCATATAAAATCAAGGAGAAAATACAGGCCTGCTGCACTTTTTACACAAAGTGCACTACTGTGACTCCATTTACTAATGAAGTTACTGCTGTATATGAGAGCAGTAACTTCCCTAAGTCTGAATAAAAGAGTACGTTGTTATCAATAGCTTCCTGGTTATTGTGGGGCTAGAACCTTGTTTGAATGGCTTCTCTATAGGTACTTTTGGTTGGTTCTATACTGTTCAAATCTTAGCTGAGTAATCTGGCAAGCTAGCACCTTCCTTGAGAAATCAGTCACTTGGAATGAACTCTTTCACACGCCTAGAAATTCTTCAGAGCTTTTTAAACAAAAGTAAAGAACAGAAAGAAGTATTTAAGAAAACAATAAGTATTTAAGAAAAATAATAAGTATTTAAGAAAAATTAAACAAAATATTTCCCATGTTTAATTTTTTAGAATTTTATAACAAAGGACGTTTTCCAAAAAACTACCGTTTCTGAAGGTAGAAAACCATCAGATTTTTTCCAATCAATTTTCAGTTTTTCATCTAAATCTTTATTCTTTTTTTCCGTGATGCTCAGAAATTCTGGACAGATCCCCAAAACCCTAAGGAAACCACTCGTCATTGTGAGGCACTTCCGAGAGATACCAGCAGCCCTTGGTGTCCAACAACAGGGGGAGTGCTGGTGAAAGGGAAGCCCCATAGCAAGGGCTCTCTCCTGACTGTGCCCTCGCCTTTGCGCTCGGGTCAGGGCCTGATCTACCAGTTGTGCCGGTTATTGGTGGAAAGAGCCCAGCCCATGTGAGCAAGGCTTTGTGCAGGCACAGTTATAGCCCGAAGTCAAAACAGGCAAGTATACACCAGTCTAGCACATGGAATGTGCCGCCAACATCCCGGGACCAAGGATTTCCTTTCATTTGCATACTGGGGTTGTGGGCAGCTCTGAAGGGCTGGTAACCCCAGCAAAGGAAGTCCGTTTGCTGTAGGGAATTGCTTGCAAGTCTTGGATGAGAAAAGAACTTTTGATATATTGATATATTATTAATTGATATATTAAGAAGAAACTGTGCTTAGTTAATCAAAAGGTTTATTAAATCAATGATCTTTTTGTATAATGCAATGAAGCAGAAAATATTTCACTGTGTTAGAGTGCTGAAGACACCTCTGTAGGTGCAGTATAGGTGCAGAGCATAGATTGTAATAGGTATATTGATAGGTACATTGGTATTTTTTTAAGTAAATTTTCCTCTTAAGAAGGTAGTAGTTTGCTTGCAAGTACTGGGAGATCATGAAATATGAGTGGACAGTATTCTGAAACACTTTCTTGAAGTATGGATCCACGAATTGCTGGTTCTCTGGTTTTTGTTCTTAACATGTCTGTGTTGTAAAGTGTTTCTGCACTCATGTGTAAAAGCCTTAGTAAGTAAAACTTTCATGATAGCCAGAGAAGTGTGCTTACCTCAGGGCTGTGCTGATGACTTTTGAAGGTCTGTGATTAGCCATCACATTCCTGAAGGCAGCTAGGAAAGATTGGGTAGACCAGGGAGGTCCCAGTGGGCCGTTTCACGTTGCCCCTAGCCTGGCCCGTTATCTCTGTTTCTGTGTAAAAGCCCACACACTGCAAGTCCCTGGGGAAGCTGCACGCTGCTGACCACAGCAGCAACAGGGGGGCTGTGGGATACCCCTCAGTCCCTGCAGAGACACCAAACTCCCTGGGAATATTCCAGTGACTGGGAGTGAAGCTGGAGCTTGTGGGCAGGCATGAACCCCACCTGTTAGGGATGGATTTGAGGGAGTTTCCATGAGGAGGTGGTCACCAAGCCTCATTGCTGGCCCTAGTTGCAATCTGGGATATGCATGCATGCAGGCTGGTATTTCATCATTCTTGTCCCTGAGGATAAAAAGAGGAAGGCAGTCACCTCTTTTGAGGGGCGGTAAAAATGTTGCACTTCTGTGTGAAATTGCAGAACAGAGTATGTTTGCTCAGCACAGGAAGGGCCCAACTACCATGGTTGTGTGTCATTGTTCACCCAGTACTGGGAGAAAAATAATCCCATCTCCTTGCTGTTGCTATGGGAACTTTTTCGGAGTTCTCACAACTCTTCTTTCAAGGCTGTTGGAACAATGAAGAATATTGAGCAAAGAGTATCAACCATCATTCAAAGCACTTTAACAAATACCAAGTTTTATTTAAAACTGCACCACCATCAGCTCTTGCCAGCTCTTGTCTAATTACTGTTGCAGCAAATATGGTGGCTTTCCAAGAACTCTGCTGCAGCTCCCCACAGCTCTGTTGCTCGTCCATTTGGGTCACCTACCGAGTCATACTTTGCCTTGCGGTAAAGGAAATTCTGTGTGCGTTTTCTCATGATGGTGCAATTAATTTATTTATTCAAGCAGTTCTCTGAAGCATTAGAATAGAAAGGAATATGATGTGTCCTACCTGCACAAGTCAGAGTCAATTTGTTATTTTCAGCACCGGTAACTTACTACGTTTGATACTTCTCAGTTGATTCACTTTCATGCCCAACTCTGATCTTTAATGCATTAACTTTAAGAAACCTGAATTTTAAGCATATGCATGTATTCTGTAACACCACTATTGGTTTCTTGATGCAGTTATACCTTTACCTTAATTCTTTATACTGTGTGGGCCACATTTTCAACAGCCTATATCCAGGAACCTATTGCAGCATAAAAGTCATGACATCCCTGTGGACAAAAGTTCTTAATTTCCAGATATGAATCAGTCACATGTTTAAGTCAGGGCGTTTCACTCTAAGGGGAAATTGAAAATTTTTAAAATTATTTTACGAGGCTCTATCCTGTATGATAAGTCTGTGACAATTTTTTTTTTTTGGTAACTGTTTCTTCTTAAGGTTAGCTTTAGTAATTACCTCTAATTTTATGCAACATCATAAACATACCTAGTGACATCAGCACAGTAGTGATCTGTTGCACTGAAATAGAATAAATTTTCTCTATTAGATTTAGGGACCAGACAAAAGGAAAGTTGGTTTTTTGGTGTTTTTTTTTTAAGTTTAACCTCTCCTTAAGGATGCTTTCTTCTCTTAGAAAATGGTGGGAAAAGAACTACTTCATGATACAAATGGTAAAAGGAAACCATAAGAGAGAAGTATTGAATGTGAAATCACACTGCTGCTAACCGCAGTTTCATGTGTGCAGGTGAGAAAATGTTACCAGAATCAAAATGTGTGTGATTCTTCTTTTAAAAATTAGTAAAAATGGAAAGCTCTGTACTAGAACCATTTCTGTGAGTTTGAGCTTAAATGTAATATGTAACAGTTCCCATTCTCGCCAAAAAAAAAAAAGTTATATGGTTGTAACCATGGCCACAGTTCTAAAGCACGGCTCCCTCGACAGCCTGCCTCTCCTCCCTTCTGCTGGGACACCAGATGTCTGAGTAACTGAGCAGCAGCTGGCTTTGCCAAAGGAACTTTGCCACATGGCTGAGGAGGGGAGAGGAGAGGGAGCAGGGACTGCCTGGCACCCTGAGGGATGGGGTCAGGCCAGAACTAGCTTAGGGGTGCTGAGCAAAGAGAAAATGAAACTTGATTAACAGTTTCAGCTCAGCTGCAGGTGTTTTGTGTTGTCAAAGGTGAACAGCTCTGTTCGGTCCAGAGTCTCAGTCTGACGCGCTCTGCTCACAGCGTTTAGGTGAAGCAAAATTAAATGTGTCTGCTGGGGGCAGAGAGGGAATGACCTGTGAGGCCAAGTTCTAAAAAAAACTCCACTCTTGTATCAGCTCAGTTGCTGCTGCAAGGTCACAAGCAAAGGAACATTTTCCATCCTGAAGGTTTTATTGTAAAGAGGATGTGGATATTTTCCAGGATCAAGGAGCAGGAGAGATAAGGGTGATTTCAGGGCGCTGTTTTCAGAAGCATGGCTTCAGCTAACCTCACCAGCAAAAGTCCTGTCCTCTGCAGCAGAAAGTAAATAAAACCAATGCCAAGTGCCTTTGTAAATCCCACTTAAGATGGCACTAATTTCTCTCAGTGTTGATAGCAACTGTCTGCATGTTGATTTTTTATTACAAAATCATCCTTTGGTCTCTGCATACTGCTTTTTTACCAGCAGTGTTCCCCACCTCTCCTAATCCTGTTCCTCACCCTTCTAATTTTCATAGCAATAGATTGTACTTATACAAGCTCAGTGTATTTTTCAGAGTTCATCTATATTTGTTGTTACTAGATTTTTTCATCTCTGTTTAAAAAAAGTTTTGAAATATATTCAAAATTCATTTGGAAAACATCTTGGGAAGTGTAAGCACACTCTCAGAATGGCATTTAAAAATGCAGTGACTTATAAAAATATTCATGTAAATTCCATGAAAATGAAAAAAAGAAAATTTTTCCATTAATTTTTCACCAACCACATTGCAATATCCAGTTGTTGAGCATGTTACATCCCTGCAGGGTATTATTTTTCATAATGTAACTGTTTCCAGCAGTAGTGGACGACAACTTCAAAGTTCTCATTTTTTCCAAGGTGAAGAAACTTCTTGCTTTGAGGCTCTGGAGCTCCAGAATATCTCAAATTACTTGTATTTCTTTTTCCACTTGCTGTTAGTACTTTGAGTCAGCAAAATAGGAAATGTCAAGGGATTGTTGAGGTATGCTCCAGGTATAATAAATGGGTAGAAACATATTCTCATCTGTTCTGTGTATTGGGAAATCTCTGCTGGAGTCAGGATACTACTAAAACTGAAGGACATTCAAGTTGTTCTCCAGATAAAAGAGAGGTTATGGTGGTCAGAGAGAAAACTCACTCAAGGGCAGACAGATGTGTTCTAAAAATAAAATATACAGAGGAACATCTTCCCTTGACTACCTGATTATGCATTAGCTGGACTTGAGTTTGCAAAGAGAACTTTTTTATGATGATCTAAATGCACAAGAGATCAGCAGGCAAAACAGCTTTTCCAGATGAATCTGTGCTTTGGCGTTGCAGGGTACTGTAGATCTCACAGAGAAGAGTTAAATTTCTGGTTTTAGCTCGGATTCCCTCATATGGTTATCTCAAAATTAATGTGAAGTCTGTCTACCAGAGGCAAATAAAGCAGACTTACACTGAACTGAGATCATAATTTGGCTTGTGTTCTCCTATTTAGACTAGTCTGAGGTTTGCTTTAAATAAGAAGAACTGAGGATTTATTGAAGAGTACAAAAACATGATAAACAATAACCATAATAAAAATTACTATGTTTTCAGGAAACAGAAAAGTTTACAGTATCCACAGTTCTGGAGTTTAATGAATGACGCTATATATCTGCATGTGAAGAAGATTTTACAAAAAAAATAATATCCACTCTGCACTTTCAGTCTTCTGGGCTATAGATCAGCCATCCATTGTCTGTACCTGATACCATTTCTTAAACAGCTTTGTACTCGAGGGAAAAGCCGTATCTCAGCTAGACAGGTCTCTAAAGATCTGAAATTTTAGTGGTTATTAAGTATTCATAAAAATGAAATTTAGATTTCTTTTTCTCATTTACAAGTAAATGCCTACCTAAAATTTTCTGGTTGCTTCAAGTGCAGATGAAGATCCAGTTTTATTAAAATCCTTACATTTTTGTTACATGAATTTGGTAGTATAATGGCTTTTGTTCTGCTCAGCAAGCACTGAAAGAGATTTCTTCTCTTTTTCAGATTTTCTCTTGGAGTGATAATATTGAATATTGACAGTCCTGAAGTTGCTACAAGAAAATTATTCTATTGCCTTTTTCTCCCTTTTCTGTTTAGGAGCCTCCAGAAACAGATGGCAACACATGGTAGCCAGTCCTGCACTACAGAATAGCAGTTCCCTATTCCCGTGGCCATCCCATGGAGTGAAGGTAAAGTGTCTACAGGGTAGTTAAAATGCTTCCCTGCATTCACAGAAGACAGATCCAGGAACTTCCTCTGCCACTCATTGCCTGTGAGACCTGTAAAGGATTTAACCTCAGCTTCCAGACCTCGTTAGGAATCTACATTTCATTTCTTTCAGGGCATGTGTTAAAACAGAAGTACAGAATAGCAGTTCCTTTCCAAAGGGACATTTAAGCACAGGCTGTGAATGCTAATGCTACCCTGGCACCTAAGACAGGCCTATACAGAAAGGCTTAAACATAGGGAGAGGCAGGAAGGACTTCAGTGTGTCCTACTGGACATCTACCTTGTTGTCTTAGTGACTCTTCCTCCCAGGCCCACAGCCATTCAGAAAGACTGTGAAATTCTCCTCTTTTATTTACTTTCTGAGTCACCTAAGAATCGTCATGACTAAGTCTTTTTGAGAACTGAGTTGAAGCATCTCTAGGTTGCATCTAAATTCTAGAGCAGATTTGTGATGTATGATACGACCCGAAGTCATGCCTTGCAAAGCTTCCAGACCCATGGATTTGTTGGAGTACTCCATGACTGTCTCCCCAGCTAAGCACTCAGGGTCCTTTCCAGTAGGTTATCTGGTTGGGGGAAGGGAGAATAATGTGCATTCAGGTCTTATAGCAATATGCTTTGGGAAGCATCTGAATGTGGAACTGAGAAGCTATTCTAGGGTCATAGTTATACATGCTATCTCTATCCTGTCTTGCTGAAATGAAGAAAATAGCAACTTTCAGTGTATTCAAACAGAAATTTGTCTTATTTATTACATGAGCATAATTCCAATGAATATTGCAAAGAATTCATATGCTATGAAGTTGGCATCTATGACTTAGCCTTGAGTGCCATATCAAACTTTGACAGCTGAAATGTGAAACATAAGGCCTCTTGTCCTGCTTTTCTTCCACCTGCCTGATCTAAGCTAAAGCTATTGCAGGACCCTGGAGGCAACTGTATGCAAAAGCAAAAGAAAGACCTATAAATCCATTTCTTTGTTTCTCTGAGACCTTATATCTGATTATTTGGGAATTACTTTTGCTAATAAGTTAAATTTGTTTATACTTTCCAAGTGTAACATTCAGCACAGGAGTAGGACAGATATCCTCACATTTGTGGCATTATGTCTTTGTTCAAAATTATATCTTTTGATTCAGGTGTACTCTCAAGGTATTATCAACTCAAGAGTCTGCATCCCAGTTTAGGCCCATGGGATCCCAAGAACCAAGTCAGTCTGCAAAGATGCACCTAAACTTAACCACAGGTACTTTCTCTTCTGTACCTGCAGTCCCATATCATGCCAGCGGGAACAGCTGTTGGCGCACGCACAGAAGGAGGGAACAAGGAAGCAGAATGGGGTGGTGAGCATTCTGGTCCCTTCCAGTGTGCACACAGAATGCAGCTGGAGGATGCTCACATACCTGAGCAGTCGTGATGTTTTTATGAGTTCCATAGTTCAGTTGTAGCCTAAGTGTCTCAACACAGGAGGGTTTCTTGTTGAGGTCTTCAGTCTGGCATTCTCAGTCCTTCTCCTGTATGTGAATGTATCCTATCAAAGGCCAGGAACACCCGAGAAGAGACAGATATGAGGCAAGCAAGAATCACACATCACTAGAAGTGCTCATTGCCTTGTCTTACCTTTGGTGGCCCTCTTGTCTTCTGTTTCCATTCTTGTAGGAGTGGCTCTCTGCCATTGTCACTGTCCTACTGTGTGAACATCTAACACAGATGTGTCTGCCCCTGCATGATAATACTGTTCTGAATCTTCCTGGAGATCTCCAGCCCAAGTGTGGGATTAAGATTTCCTAGCACATGCAATAGAGAAATACAACTGAAGTGATGAAATTCACCCACCTACGGCAATTTAGCTCAACATGAAAATTTCAAACATGCTTATAGAAAAGACTGTCACTTGAAGACCTAGTAAGTTAAAAGCTCACTTGCTTTTTCAAAAACACCTGTTTTTGCAGTAGTTTTCATCAAACAGCTCAGATCAGTCCAATTTTCTTTCTCCATCTCAGGTTGATTACAACATTTCTTTAGGAAAGGAAAGGCAGTCGTTCCGTAGAATATCTACCTTAATTACGTAGTTTCTGAGCTGCAACACTATGGCTTATAGTTCAGTGGTTGCATAAGCTCCCCAGTGGGAAACCTGAACAATATTTAATTAGCCGGGTCCTGATGCATGGTAATACAAACACCCTGTTTACCCAATTAAGACAAAAGTTGTGGGATCTTACAGTTAGTAAGAGTCTCTATATAATTGCAGCTGGAAGCTGGAAATGCAGAACATCTCTCCTTGTAACTTTTAATTGTGCCATGTCTAAATAATACAAAGCAGATAGAGAATAAGAGAGTAAGGAATCCTTTCCAAAACACCTGGTTTAAACATCTGCATGATGCAAAGGAGGCTCAACTAGCAATAGGATTCTGGTTCATGGCATGGTCTGTTGTCATAAAATAAAACAGAGGACATTTGAGATGACAGTTTAGATCTCTAAGAATATGCCCAAGAAAGGGATCTTCAAAATCAATAACTCTGTACCAAAATGCACATGACAACTACAGTATATCAAATGCACTGAGAAGCACATGGTGCTTGGAGATGGAAAGGAAGGAACATAGTGTCCATGTGACTCTTCTCAGCTTGTTCCAATAAAAGGGTTGTGTCCAGAATGGAACAGGAACATAGAGAATACTCAAATAACATGATGCAGCTTTTGCAAAAGCTTTCATTTTTTTAGTGGTGAAATAATTCCCTCATCCACAAGATAGTCTTGAAAATGTCTCTTACCCTGGGGATCTTCCCATTCAGAAGGGAGACTGCAGAATGTTGCATTGTCTCAAGGAACACTGCAAACTGCAGGCCTGCTCTTCTGGCTCTGGTAGACTCTACTGCAATCTAGTTCCCTTTTGCCAAGGGAGGATTTTGGCTTCAGTTTCCATCTTGATATTAGTATTCCAACTGTGGGCTCCTGATACCTTCACAAAAATCTAATCGTAATCTTCTCTAATGGTTGTTTTAAAGTATTATATCTTTAAGGCCTCTTTCAGTGTTTATAATAAAGTAGTCTTCATTTTCTTACATTGCTCTGAAAACTATCTGAAAGTGGAAAATCTGGGTCCATTTCATTTTCCAATGAAAGATCAAATTTTAAAAATCATCACAGTGTAAAATTCCTCTTTCCATCAAAAACCTATTTCCAATCAACTCTAGTTCTAGCACGCATACTAAAAATCAAAAGTGTGAGTTTTTCTTTAGAACACAATTCATTGTGCTGCATCAACATTTACATGGAAGAAAATCTTAAAGGAAAATCTTAGTCCTTTCAGTAAAATCTGAGATTTTATCCCTTCAAATTTAATAGGGAAATAGGTAGAAAGTTTTCAAAATAATGGTACAAGTAAAAAATATTTCAAATACTGTATACTTTACCTTTTACTTATTCATGCTAGAAGATATCTGTGATATTAGTCTTTACTTGCCAATGTAGTCTTTACTTTCTTAATGTAGATATCTGCTGTGAGTTGTGTTTCATCCCAGAAGTCACCCTTTTCCTGTGATGGGGAACAGATAACATCATGTGTGTGTGTGCATGTGTATGTGGGTGGGAACTGTAGTCATTGTTGTCTGGTCACACTCACTGAAGTCATTTGTAGGAGGTGGCAAGACAGCTAAAACTTAGGTGTCGCCATGGCCATAAGCAACACACATGTATTGTTCCAGTCCTTCCTGTGTTGTAGTTTTCTTTGATCATGCTGATGTTTGTCTCTAGAATTACTTTCAGCTGAAGCCAGAAGCACTCGGGAAGCATTTACGAGGTTGGGAGTAACAGCTGAGGCAAGGAGGGGGCTCATTGTCACCAGCATTTGTAGTCTGCAAAAATTGTTTGGCTGGTATTTGCAATTTTATAAGAGAAACTTAAAACTGTCCCTACTAGGTGGGTGTAACACTAGTGATGTGTACAGGGATTGATGACTAAACTAGGAGGATGCAGTAATCCCTAATTTTCATCAAGTAGCCTGAAGTGAAGAAGAGCTAAGCAGATTACAAAATATTGATCCTTTTAAGAATCCAAATGTAAGTACTTTTTAAAGATTTCCTTATTCTTTACATTCTGTAATTGCATATCTAGCACTTACCTGTATATTAGATAAGGAAAACTATGTATTTAAAAGATGATTGAAAATTAGTCATTAATCTGTTAGAGGCGAAATAATCAGCAAATTTCAGATAGTAGGAGGCAAACCAAAATCACACTGGCAATAACTTATACAACCTCACGCAAAATCTATCCAAAGAACTTGTAGGAAATCTGTTACTCAGGAATAATTAGGAAATCTAAACTCTATTACTTTTGGAGTTAAATTCAAGGTGTCCTGTTAAGCAACTGTTTTCACTTTGAGACATCTAAGGCTGATATTTAGGCAAAGCCAGCAGTGACAAACTCCAGGCTCAGTTGGTGTCTAAAGCACTGTGACACGTATGGCCACATCCATACCAATAATTTTAACTGTGCCAGGGAAAGGTCCCAGGCACTGGAACACAAATCTTTTATTCTTTTACATAATCAGCGGTCTTTGGCTTCTCCTGGGTTTGGATCCACCATCACCATCCTGAACATTTCCTAGCTTAGCTCAGGACTGGACAAACAGAGACTGTCTCCACATGGCAGCGTTGATGTGGATGCCCTATTTATGGAGGCTAAAAGAGCTTAATGGTATAGATTTGGGTATGGATACAGTGCCAAAGGAGGGTTCAGGAAACATTTAACTTCCTTTCCAGGACACGTCCCAGGTATAGAGGAGGGAAATTCAGATGGAAATATCCCATCAGTTTCTGTTTGAGGCATGCATAAATTTGCACCCAGATCCTGGCCATGTTCAGAACCTGGTGAATTGATCTGGTGAAGAAAAGTATCTCCCATGGCTACCCATTCTCGCCATCTACATTCTACATTCCCTTCTACAGGAAGGGAAGAGATTTGAGTCTTTATGCCCTGCAATGTGTGTAGCGTGTTCCGAAGGTTCTGGCCATCTCAAGGAACTGACTTAGTTGAAGGGATATCAGGCCTTAGACTAGCTGGCTTATTATCATAGCACAAAGGCTGGAAGTGAAAAGCAAGACCTGTATACATTTTCAATTAATTTTCACTTTCCAAACTCAAAATTTATATTAATTGATACTTGAAAATTATTTTTGCTCTGTTAATATCTTGGTATGTATAGTCAAGGCAAAGGAAAGATGTCTCACAGACAGCTCAGAGCATACAGAGCATTTATATTCTTTTTAAAAAGTGGTCTTTTGTCTGCATTTTGGCTTCTGAGGCCACGTTTAGTTACAAAAATAAATTGTCTTCCTTTCAAAAATGTTGAGTACTCTTGAATCCTACGCAGTCATGTTCCCACATATTAAAAATGCTAGGCTGGAAGAATTTCTAAGCACTGTTTAGTAGACAAAAGCCTAAAGGTTTTGTTTACAGACTCTTTCAGAAAAGAATAATCAAACTCTGTAGAGAGCTGCTACTCCACTTACTTGCTAGCCTTATTTTGACAGCCTTTGCTATTCTGTGCTACTTTGTAAAGGGTGGGTTCATGTGGAAGCCAAAAATGTGAAATCATATTTACTGTCAAAGAAATACGTGTATTTTAATCTTTCATCTGCCACTAGCAAGCAATCAAAAATGGCAGTGGTAGCAGCCCTTGTAGTTAACCCTGTGCATGTTCATTAAACAGCAGGGGGTACCCAAAGTGTTTATTTCTGTAAAAACAATTAAGCATATATATATTTATTTTTCAATGTTAATGATTCCCTGTTGGCAGAGCTGAAAAGCGAGTGCTTCTTGAGTCTCCAAGAGTGATCATTAAAGAGAAATGACTGTCAGTCTTCTAATTTGGGTGAATGCCAAGTAGACCAAAGGTGACGAAATAAGGGGGAAAAGAAAAGAAAGAATATTCAAGGCTCATTATCAACATGCTCTACCTTTTTAATTTTTTTTACATTGTCACAAATGAGCTTCACAACTTTCCCTTCATTATCAAACTACTGGCCATAATACAGTCACATTTTCAATTGCATCATGATGTGGTTCCTTATACACCTGAGATGATGTCTGCTTCCTAATTTCTTTCTTGGAATCATTCATCATTTTCTTTATAAAATATTACCTCTCCTGCTGCTGTTTGTCAAACTTGCCCCCCATCTGTGAAGGGTTTCACTTGCACTCAAGTGAGCTGTTTCAGGGGAAAAAAAAAAAAAAGGAATTTTCAGGCTCTCCAAAGCAATAGAGAAGAAAAAACAAACCCTGTCATGGTGCCAGTGCAACATATTCTCTGGAAACCATGGTTGTCAGGACCCAGGCTAGGGACTGGGTGCACGAGAGCCAGGAAGAAAGAAGTCATGCTCTTAGCGTTGTTTTATAAAGCAAAAATACGGACTGAACACGTTCGGGGCCCTACAAAGGTGTGGTGTTCTTAACAGGTTGGCTCATCCTGTTATTGAGAGTTAGCAAATGTTCATACTCCTTGTCTTTCATATTGCTGCAGACTGAGTTGTGCTGGCTCATCACGATTGTTATCTCTACTGGAAAGCAAGCAAATCTCTCATCTGTGTGAGATCTGATGTGACATTCTGCATTTTAGCCAATTCCAGCTGGCCACTCCAAAAAAGCAGGCAGTGTTTCATAGGTACCACAGCTATTTCTTTCTTCAATCACCTGAAGCAGTAGCTGTGGGGCTGTACTTACAGTGAGGTAAGGAACTGTAAATTCATATTCTATTATGTATAGATCTTTTATCACCTCTTTCACCATCTTTGTAGTAATCCAGCTGCGTTAGATTATGTGACTAAATGACTCCTTCTTTTATCTGTTTTGAGAGTCTCCCGTCTTTGATACATCTCTGACTGCATTGTATGTTTATCTCTGGACTTCATAATCTGTTTTAGAGCCTAAATTACACACTCCAGCCATACAAACAACATCCCTCTCTGTCTTATTAATTTCTAAGTTAAAGACAAGTTAACAAAAGTTTGCATGTGATTGTTTTATGCAGAAATTAGAAGGCAATGCAGAGTAAAAATCCTCTGCTAGCATAATTTCCAACTGCAATCTGTTTATTTCAGTTGAATTATGGCTGAGGATCAGCTTCCTGGTAGATCATGTTCATTTAGCCTTTCAAGCAGATGTGGAAGACATATATCTTCCATGATCACACTTTCATGGAGTGACTATACTATAACCTTTATCAGAAGCCAGAATAGACTCAGGAATATACCCTCCATTGACTCCTGTCCAAAAGAAAAGGTTGTGTAAATTTGAAGACAAATGGACATAAGCAGCTATCCTGAGAAGCAACAAATCAAAACAGAGAGTTTATTTAGTTTGATTATATGCAGTCATCAGGTAAAAACGAAAATATTTAAGGTTAAAATGTGTTACTGAGCTCTTTAATGGTGGATGAAAACTTTGGACTGGCACGCATGGATTGTCTGTAAATTAAAAAAAGTGGTTTATTTAACTTGTACAATATAAAGTCTATTTTATGATGTAAAATCTTATAACTTCTGCATTAAATTACTTCTTTGGTTCATAGAAATTATTCCAGTTGCGATTGCCACACATTTGCTCTGTTTGTCGTAGTGTTGGCAAATTAGTTCAAGGGATATGTTTTGGTCAAAGCAGTAAATGTGAGATCCCATGGAAACAGAGACTGGCCTCTCCTTCAAAACACACAGTTTCATAAAATGGTTCTAGCTGGGCATTTTTCTGTTATTTGAGTCACCAAGAGCTCAAAAGGTTCAGTTTGACATTGTTTGGACCAGGACAGACACACTGAGCTGTTGCATAGCCATTCTTCACAAGGATCATCACAGCAATAAATAATTCTGCCTCTGTGTCCTCCTGAAGAGCAAAGAGGCCCCTGCAAGTTGTTGCAGCAATCTGTTGGAGCAGTGCAAACAGGTAAGCCAGGTGTCTGGGGATGTTTCTTCATCACCATTCCCTGGCATTCTCCTGCTCACCTGGCATGCCTCCTCCTAAGCAAAAGCTGTGTTGCCATATGGTTTTGTTTTGCTGAAAAGAAATCCGTCAGACCTGCCCACCTTCAGATAACAATTTCCTCACTGCCAGTCATCACCCTGAGGCTGGCACAGGGGAGATGTGGAAAGCCATCACCGTGTTGGGGAAAACAGCCTCGTTGTGTGCAAATCCCCAGCCGAGCTGCAACTGAGCTGTAAAAAAGGTGAAGGTTCTTCTGTGACTTGGCTGGGAAAAGAACTTGCTACTGCCTGGAACATTTTAATAAGGGGTTTGGTGTCCTAATATGGTTATAATTCTTTCCAGTCTTTTCAGTCCAGAAATTGGAATCTGAGCTTTTACAATGTATCACTTCTTTGAATGCTGCATTATAGAATAAAGCTCCAGACACCTACACATTGGGCCAAATCCAAATGCCACAATGACATTATTTCATAGTAAATCTATTTGTCAGTAGTGACTTCAGAGTTTATCAGCTTTGTAATAGCTCTGAATTTTGTCATGTTTTTTTTAATTTTGTAATGTTTTAATTTTGATTTTAAAGAAATCTTCCTGATGTTTTTCATGGGCAGATAGTGGCAAGACAGGGGAGAACAGTTTTAAACTGAAAGGAGAGAGATTTAGATTAGATATCAGGGAGGAATTCTTTACTCAGAGGGTGGTGAGTACTGGAACAGTTTGCTAGTGGATGCCTCATCCCTGGAAGTGTTCAAGGCTGGACTGGATGGGGCATTCAGAAACGTAGTGTACTGGGAGATGTCCCTGCCCATTGTCAGGGAGGCTGGAAGTAGAGCTTAAAGGTCTCTTCCAAACCAAACTATTCTATGGTTCTATGACAAGGACAGAAATGTATAGTACAGTAAAAATAGCATATAACTGATCTAAATAAAATATAAAACCTATTTTATTAAACTTTGAAATACTTTGGCTACAATAGAAACAATGATACTTCCTTTTAAAAAGCAAAACCAAACAGAACTGACCCTCACTTTTCCTTTTAATTTTTGGTTTAACATTCCACATGCAGTGAAAAACCCCAGGAGTACTTACTTCAAAGTGTTACCTTGAAAAGCAGTAGTTACAGATTAACAGATTCCATCCCTTTGTATTTATCGACTGTGCTGCCTTTTTAATATAGTTTACAAGTGCATGGACTTTAGTGAGTAATGCACTAGTAAAAAAATAATTATTAACAAAGAATGGCCTTTAGCTGAAGATAGAATTCTTTGTACTAGTGAAACAAGATATGTTAAATGCCACAGATGAGGTAGGCTTGCTTTTTATTATTTGCTTACGGCTTGGAATAAAATTTAATATACTCTGAAGACAATGGGGAGTTTCCTCTTCTCTTTGATAATGCTACTACTGGATGTTTGATTTCCAGTTTAGTATATGAGATGTTACTCATACATCATGATTCAGCCTGTTGCTTAATGAATAAAATCTTGTCTTCGGCACATTACATTTTCCTGAGCTGCCCTGCTCTGCTATCCAGAGCAGGTTCAGATGCCACAGCTTTGGGTCAGTCTGCACCATGGCAAAATAGTACCATATTTTGGCAATTCACATATTCTTCCCTAGGCACCTGCTGTAGGCGGCTGTCACTGGGCACAGTGACATTTCTGTCTGCTCTTGTCTGCCTGTTTCCATCTTCTCTTGAATCCTCTGTTTTCAAACAAGGGACACTGCCTGGCAAACCACCTATGAGAGAGCACTGCAGTGCTTCTGCAGAGAGATAGTGCTCTTCTGGGATCCTCATTCCTTGTGCATACAAGGGATAGGTTGCTTTTGTAGGGAAGCACTCCCTAGTTAGTCCAAGTTTGCCTTGGAATTCGTTCACAAGTTGTCAGAATTACATGCAGCTCTAAACACTAATAAAGGGAGTCTCTGTTACCAAAAAATGAAGAAGATTTTGAATTTTTTGCAGTTTTTCACAGCCTCCTCAGAGGGTCACAACTGAGAGAGAGGCATTTGCCATGATATAACTACATTAATTGAACTTTCAGAAAAATAGTTTACACTAAGTGTACAATTTTGTCTTCTAGCTCTATTCTTTATCTTTTATGGAAAGTAATGTTTTCTCACTTTGCACAGACCCTGCAACTAGGTTTGATTTTACTTCTAGAATCATAGAATGGACTGGGTTGAACAGGACTTCAAGATCCTCTAGTCCCACCTTCCACCAGACCAGGTTGCTCAAAGCCCCATCCAACCTGGCCTTCAGATCATTAATGAGATAATTTCTTAGCTCCCAGCTGAGCCAGGACATTTGGTTATTAGAACTGTCTCCAGATAGTGCTCTTCTTGTTTAAGACAAAATTTTGCCCCAGTCCTTAAAGCACCTTGGTTGCTCTACTTCTTAGACAGTTTGATTTATTAAGTCTCACACTTTCCTGGGGTTTTTTCCCCCTTGCCTTGTTTGAGCCTTTATTCTTTTATATTGTGTTAGTGAAAGCACAGAGTCAAAACCTGACCTGAAGATTAAACAGAGAAACTTCAAAACATATCAGGTCTGACTGTGGAAATTCTCCTATGCAGGGCTATATTGCAGCAAGGAAATTCTTCAAAGTATGTTCTGTTTTCACTCTCCTCTAGTGCTGAGTGTTAAACACTTCTTTTTTCTCTTTTATTTTTTTCCTTTCACTATGCTGTGTCATTAGTGCCGACTCTGTTTGATCCGTGAGGAGAGCAAATTTCCTGCTTCTGCCTGCAATGCACTTGAGAACCTTTTCACTAGGGCCAGTAAGAATGCTCTTGCACTAAGGGAGAAAAAGAATAGCCAGAGTAAGAATGTGATTTGTTCCTACACGGCACTTTCATACATAAATGCAGCAAGCCAAAGCTGTTCACATACCAAGAGGTGTCACAGCAAATTCCTCTCACTGTGTTTCCCCGGCGGCCACAGCTCAGAGTTGAGAGCTATGCAGAACCAAATGCTAAAATCCTGCTGCTGCTCTGTGTGAGCTGGTCTTGCAAGCTGGTCCCTCTGAAGCTGGTCCATCTGTGATGGTGATGTAAAGGATAGTTTATGTTTTCTCTCTGTTGAGAACTGTTGTTGATTTCCTGCAAAAAAGAGGGAATGTTGACATTGCAGATGTGTTCTTTGATTTCAGGATGTAAGTCTTCATTCTTCAGCATTTTGGGGGCTCCTGTGAAGAGTATCCATGATATCTAAACACTCAAAGATTTTAGCTGACTTCTATTGCATGGTGTTGCCTCAGCACTGTTTCATGATTCCTGTGTGTCTGCAGAGAGCAAAAGTAATTTTCTAGTTTGAACCACTACATTGTGGATGGAAGGTGTAGCTCTGCCTCTTTTCACTTTAGGTGTCTACACCTGAGCTAGTCACTGTGACCTTCCTTTAACGTCAATTAAAAAATATAGGCAGGCCTAGACTGATGTTGATATCTACAGTAGGATGAGATGAGTCACACTGTAGAAATGATAGTATTTCTAACCGTAAAGGAAATCCGCACAGCAGCTCAGTCACAAATACATGCATTTGATCACATAAACCTCACCTGCAGTGTCCTGCTTCTATATTGCATGATGTTCATACAGAAACTATAGTTAAACCAAAGCTTTTTGGTTTTGGGGACCCATGACATCAGGAAGCAAGGAGTGTAAGTCCAGGCAGTTCTGTTTCTGCCACCAAAACCCAGTCTGAGCTGTCTCAACTTACCTCTGTAGCACTGCACTGGGCAGCACCAGCGTCCCTTTTATTGCAGGACTTGGACAGAAGTAATGCACCACTCCATGTGTTAAGATTTTATTTTCATTTCTTAACGTTTGTGCAAAAACAGTAGTTGAACTTTATTTCAGTTGAATTTTCGTGGAAAGTTTCACCTAACACAACTTCTCCTCTCCCAAGAATGAAATATGAAGCAATCTTTTATTTTTTGATACTAAACATGTTTTGATCTCTGTTTCATTGAAGACTGTTGCACTTCTTTGCTGTGAAGTAACTTAAAAATGGACACAGAAGCCTGTGACATCTTTGATCATTTCCATAGAAATGCTGATCTAGCTTGGCTCCAGGAAAATTCACAAACCTTCACTGTATAATATATGTGTTACAAAGGAGTGTAACGTAAGTACCTTCCCAGAAACTAATTTTTTTTTATTTTTTTTTTTTTTGCTGTCAACAGCTACAACCACTGCTGTGATGCTTAAAGTTGAAACTAAGAGTAAGAGCTGTCTGTTGTGCTTATCAGACCTCTCTGCTTCCGGCAAGTGACTCAGTGGAGGGAGGTGGTGACTTGATTAAATGCAGAGGGTGAGAAACACAGAGAGTTAAGAACAAAAAAAAAAAAGATAAAAACCTCTGAAGTGGCATCAGGAACAGAAATATGCAGATAGCAAGAGGAAAGTTAATAGAAGGGTAGGTTTTTGGATGCACAAACCAGATCAAAATGGGGAAAAAAGTGAAAAATGAAGGGCAGGTCTATGTAGTAGGCTAAGGCAGGAGGCAGAAAAGAAAGCAGGAATGGCAGGTCCTAAGGAGAAGATAGAGGGAAGCATCTCAGGTTTCTAGAGCCACAGAACCTCCACATGTGCTGGCCACCAAGCATTTAAGCACAAACCTAACATTTTTCTAAGGGATGATTCAGGTTCTTAATAAGATCTCGTCAATTAATACTGTTCACTTAAACTTGGTTGTCTTAGGATAACATTGCAATCTCAAGTTATTTGTGACTAAGTAGTTTGCATATAAATCACTCAGATTTCATTTTCCTGGAGTGTTATATGATACAGGAGAATGCAGCCACCAAAACCCTCATCAGCACACAGAACAAGAGCAAACAGGTTTTGTGTGCATGTAAAAGCATAGAAGTGAGACAAATTCATGTTTATTAGATGGAAAAGAGGTATAGAAACCTGCAAATGGAAACTGAAATTACATTGAAAGTGTGAAACTATAGATTATTTTATCTATTAAGAAGAAATAGAGGAGCTACAAAAGTTTTATCTTTCATTCTCTTTGTAAAGTTCCAGTGCTGCCCTTTACAAGTCTCACTTGAATACTTCATTCAAGTGAAAGTAAATGCAGCTTTACTTCACCCGACTATGATGTCTTTGAAAACTGTCTCAATCTTTCCATACGAAGAGTACATCACCAGCAGAGCCAAACTCTTAATAATATATTGCGTGACTCCAGACAAAGCATCTATCCTTGATTAAAAAATATGTATGTTGGCACTCACTAGCTAAGCTCTACCCAAAAATAGAAAATAACATTTTCTTTCTTCTTGTGCAGTTTCATGTTATCCTGAATGTTTTCTTGTTCCAATGCAGCTTCTTTCTTCTGTTTACTGGAATAAAATCTGAAAAAAATAGCAACCTGCCCTTTTACCTTTCTCCAGCATTCAAACAAAAACATTACGAAGCTCTTCTCTCACCCAGATGAAAGCTTAGCCCCCTACTTTAGTACCTATATTTCCATTTCCTTCTCCTGCCATAAAAGACACCCCTCTTGCCTTCTTCCTTTACACACCTTGCAGCTGAGCTGTAAATGAGCCCCAGATGCATGAGTTCAGTAACCTGTTTTTCCTAAGCTAAGGGCTTGCTGGGAGAAATGGATTATGTTTTCCAACTGAGCATCACTGTAGTATTGCCTGTAGAGTTCCCTGTCACTAGAACAACTGCTACAGAACTGCTCTGATTTTACAGAAATCTGCTTTGAGGAAAGCAGTTTATCCATAGCTTGCACACCAAGGTCACGAGTACAGCCTGCAGACTCTCCTAAGGAGCTTGAACAGTGCAGGGTATATTGTGCAGAAGGGCAGGATACATGACATATCTGGAATCTTGGCAAAGGTCTAAAGAAACTGTTTAGAGTCTGGATACAGATTGGTCTTTCCTAATTTAAGAGCAGTCACATGATTGCATGCCCTAGTTAGTAGGGTTGATGCTGGGCAGTCCACAGTAATATCTCAATAGTGTTTTGAAATGTGCTGCTAGAGAGATGCCAGGAGTATAATTTAGTAGGCCATTTTTCCACTTAAGTTACTATCCATCTTCAGGTCAGTTCTTGTGTGGGTTGACATGCAGGGACTGTTAACTGTGTCCAGATTTCGGAGTTAAGGACATGAGGCCTTAAAATTAGTTTCTTTCCTCTTGAAAGTGCCCAGTGTGGAAACGACCCCAGCAGCACATAAGCTCATGGCAGAACTATAGATCAGGCTGCAGTGGGACATGGCCTTTGGTGAGTGTCCTGTCCTCATGGTGCCCCATGGAGGGGCGGGACACCTCGGGATGTTCACAAGGGAGGCTGAGACATGGCCTCTTTGAGTGGAGCTGGGGTTGGGGGTGTCACCTCTTGACCACTCAGCCTCCTGCCTGCCAGGACCACCAGCTGGCACGTCCGTGATGGCAGTGGGGTGTCCAGGCCACCTGGAAGTCCCAGAGCCTGCAGTGTTGGCCCATGGAAAGTGCCCAGGAAGTTGAACACAGGAAGAGCTTTATACCCTGGCATCTGCAAATGGAAACATCCATTAAGAGGGGATTGGGAAGGAGGGTGGGAGAGGGGGGAAAAGATCTTTATTTCTAAAATTTTTAGTATTGGTTTTCCTTTGTTCACTGTTCCTCCTCAACTGTTTGAGCTCTCTACTTTTTAAGGGGAATTTATTACACGAATGTGTATTTTAGTCATGATCCTTCTCAGGTTGCCAAGGCGGAGGAGATAAACATCACAAGTTGTCCATGTTATTCATGGGATAACTTAACTAAAATTTCACATCTATCATGGGTGTTTGTAAAGGGGGTCAATGAATGATCAGTAGGAAAGATGAAAGCATGTCCACTTTGGTCTGAGTGAGTCCACCTTCAGGAGTAAAACATTTGTCAGGTAAAGGAGTAGTACGCAAATCAACTGTTTAAAGGGACTGAGGAGGTCGATGTAGGAAGCCTCTGTCCACCAGCAGGACCTGGAGGTGGCCTTTCAGCAGATGAGCTGAGGAAGACCAGTGTGTAGCCAGATGGACCTCTATTCATGCTTTAAACTCTTGAGGCTTACAGCTTCCCCTGCTTTCCTTGCAAGTTTTCCCTGTATCTTAATAATCACAGAGGTGACAAAAGCTCTGCTTAATACCACCTTTGACTGATATATATTAAGGGAAATATTCAGTCCTGGTTCATTTCTGCTCTACTGCATGTCTTTGTTTATTACTGTGCTGTTTCCAAGCTCAGAAGTCTTATAAACTAAATTTGATTTTTTAAAATAACCTATGAGCCTTAAGATTCAATCGGAAGCTTTTGAAGCTCTACAGCGTATAACTGGAGCTGATCTCTTATTCTTTATTCTTCAACCTGCAGGTCAAGCAATTATTACTTTCTGTCTCTTACTCTAATTTTGTGACAGTCTATTTTAGCTTGCCAACTGTCATATTGGTGGATTGAGCTTTTCTATAGTTCTACAATATACATTTCTAGCTCAAGAAGGAAAGCATTTTTAAATTAAAATGCATGATTTTCTAAGAAAACTGTTAATAGAAATATCAGTATTTTCCAACTAAATTTAATAAAGCTGTAGTCCTGTCTGAGGCTGGTTTCTACCAGTCCAGCTAGACCTAAAATTAAAGACAATTTTCTGTTGGCTTTAAATCAAAGATCCAGAAATTAGATCCATTTTCTCTGTAAACAGGTTCCTAGTTTTTCTCAAGACCAGAATAAATAATTCTCTTTTCGTGGTTGAATTATGTGATGGCTGTAAATGTGGTCACTTACATGAAGATGGGTGATTTAATACATCTGGCAGCCAAAGAAGTAGGTTTCCGTGTCGAAGCTGCATGGACTTTTAGTAGGGGAAGGACTGGATTAACAAGGGTAAGTGATGTTTATTGTTTTGTAATCTGCTTTTGTTGCCTAATTTTTTTGACAACACCTGGGTAAGAAAGTGGTTAGAAGTAACTGATGAAGGTTGTCGCACCTGCTCTTTTTTGTTAGGGCTCCCACCTGTTACCCAGCAGGTGCTTTGTTGTGCTGGGTAGGTACTGTGGACTGAAACTGCTGTGTCTCTGTGTCAAGTGCCTGACAGGCACCAACCTTTCTGTTTGGCACCTTCCATCCTTCCTTTGTGTGTGGGGGGGGGCACATGCATCTGTCCTCACCCACATATACATACATGTATATAAAACATGCTTATGTATTCTGAGTGTGTGTAGGGCTCGGAAAGCAGCATTTCAAATTGCCAGAACAGAACACAGAGATGTTTTGTGACCAGTATTACTTAGAAAAGAAGCCTCATAGCACGAGAGCCTCTGCTATGCAAAGTAGAGAGGAAAGATTAGCAAAAATTAATGGACTACTGGTGACAAAAAAAAGAAGATGACATAATCACTAGGTGGGAATAGAAGGCAACATGGCATTACTTTCATCTTGCTCTCATTTATACTGATCTGTAAATTACACAGTGCCTGAAGCTGTGCCAGGGCCCTGTAAACACTTTCTGCAAAGAGTATACAAAATATAAAGACATTGCATAACCAATGGGATTTGCACTGAAGGAATGGTGAAGTAAAAATAATAACAGCAAGACTCTAGCATGGCTCAAGATTTTTGCTTGAAGCAAAATCTCTTCAGGATAATGCATGAAATAAGACATTGAAGAGACAAACGCCTGTAAAAGAGGAAGCAGGGTAGCAGTAAGGGATGAACACAAGTGTCCAGGCATAGAAATGGAGATAATGAGTAGGCACACAACTGGAATTACACGAAAACACATTCAACAGATTGTGGTGAAATCCAAACTGACAAAGAGAAAAATTTGTGACCAACCTAGCAGCAAAGACAGAATGGTGCTGGGGTGGACCGTGGGGCAGAGGACCTTTTTCACAGTGGGGCTCTGCTATTTCCCACTTGAGTTACTACAGGGAATTAAAGGACTCCCTGGATTTACCTAGACAGATTGACTAAGCCAATTCACAGACCTTCACTTATTTTTAAGGTAAAGGAGAACATGGTGACTGTGGAGTACAAGTATGTCATAGATAACTGAACAAAAGGAAGGAATGAAGTTGCTAAAATTAGGAGATAAGTGGGAAATAATTTTAAGTGGTGAAATAGGCAGTGTATGGTCTACATGGAAGTATAGGGGAGAAGTTTAAAAAAAAAAAGTAAGGAGTTCACTGGTGAGGTTTTTATATGTACCGTAATTCATGCAGTGGGACAGAGAAAATAGGAGAAATAAAAATACATGAATCCAGAAAGAATCTGAACCTCACATCACAACTGATCAGATTTGACCAAACCATAGTGAAGACACAAAACTTAGCTGCTAAATGTAAAGACTGACATTTTCAAACACACATAAGTAGATGAAAAGGGGGAGGGAGAAATGAACCTGCCTTGTAAAGGGAATTCTGTGAATCTCCATGGTACAAGCTATATGTTGCTCAGACTACTTTAAAATATATTAGCCAGATGCAGATGGAATTTCACACTCTTTACATCATCCCTGCTAAATAAAAGGATAAGATGGCAGACAGATCTCCCTAACAAAAGATTTCCCTACTAATGAGGCCACTGTGTTTGCCCAAAGTCAGTTATCCCATATTCACTAGCCTGTTGGACACAAAGATTCTCATTAATAGGTACAGCCAAAGCACATGGTACTTGATCTGCTCCCAGCCACCTGATTTTCCCCCATGGATGATTTCAGTCCAGGTGCAAATTGGAGCTTCCAAAGAACTGTAGAGTCCCAGAAGAGCCGGTGGGCTTTATGTGTCCAGAAAGACAAAAAAAAGCTGTTAAAATAACACATCTGTGTTTCTGTCAAGTAGAAGACAATGAGGAAAGCTTTAATCTGTCTTTCAAAGGCAATCAGGATCAAGCCTTGGTAAAAGATCTAAGCAACTCCAGATATTCATGTGCAGAAAGTAAACAGAGAAAGATGATATTTATCTGGTAATTTGAAGGAAATTAAGCTCAAGACACTGATAAGATGTTTTTAGTTTTAGGCAAATTTTACTTCCACTTGAATTCCTGGGAAGGTTTTACTGCCTGAAAGGGGATTTAGAATATTAAAAACCAACAGTTAGATCTTGAAGACATAAAAGTCAGAAGTACAACTTTTCAAACATAACATGAAATGTTAATCCTGGGAATACATGGATAAGTTTTTCTGACATGGGTTTCAAAAAGCTGTTGGAGAACCAATTCTGAAATTGTATTTATCCAAATAATTTATTTTCTAATTTTTCTGTAGTTATCAGTCTCCTCAGAACTGAAGTAAAAGTCTTTTGCTAGAGCTTCCAGGACTGTTTGTAGATCTTTGCATCTGTCAGATCTGAACTGTGCTATCTAAAACCACACAGCAAATTTTTCTGGACTTTTTTGGCATGCAAGATCTTTTTACTATCAATTCGACAAAAACATGAGCTAGATGCTATTTCCAATATTGTAATGTAAAACCAGAAGATAAAACCTGAATAAATTTAAAGCATATGTGAAAATATTGCATACTTGGATGTTGCCATTGCACCACTTCCTGGGGGTAAGCAAGGACAACGAGTTTCTACTTATTTCTTTTGCCTAATCTTCTCTGAATACAGCCTAACTGATAGCTATATATTATTATAAAGTCCTTGAAAAAAGGTGAACATTAAGTATTGCTAGAGAAAACAAGTAGCTGTTGTATTTAGTTTTGGCAGAAACACAAATGCATTTTTAATATCTTTTTGTTTCATCTAAACCCATTAAGAGAGCTTTTCCTCTTCTGCCTACATAGAGTGCATTTTGCATCATGATTACACAAATTCTACAGAAAATTTACAGTTAGTGTACTTTAGTATTGCTGCAAAATCCTTCAGGAGCTGATGATTCTTTTGCTTTGTGGTGATGAGTGACTAAGCAACTCAAAACTCAAAGAATGGCTCTTAAATCTAAAAATTAAACCTTCAAGCAACATAAAACAAAGTTAGTGCCTTAAGATAAAATGTAACCAAACCTTTAATATTTTCCCAATTTTTTATTGGTTTTCTGATGTAGCAAGGAGCTTCCACCTGGCAGAAGTAGGCTGCAGAAGTTGCCATTCTCACTTCACATTCCAGGTGCACCAACTGCAGAAAGCTCCCTTTATTCTTTCCTCAAATGTGAATAAACAGTAGCAGCTTTTATAGCCCTGACACAGAGTGTGAGCCGTAACAAGAGAAAACATGAAATGCCAGTGTACTGTGAGGCAAAATGATGCTTTGCAAGGAGATATACGTTTTAAAAATATACATGTGATTTTAAAACTAAGCATAGAGTTTTAAAAAAAGTCAAAGTGCTTGTAAAGCTCAAACTCACTGGATAAGGGGAAAGAAATTTATGGATTGGGAAAGAATTTTACGTATTGGGAAAGAAGTTTACTGATTGGTAAAGAAGGAACAGGATGTGATTAAAAAATAAAACAACACTCTCATTTTTAAAAAAATTGTACAGATACACTTCCTGCATTTCTGCACCCTTTAGGATGTTTAGCTTCTCAGTTCATATATTCACCACCTCCTCCCTCGTAGTTTAAACCAATTATCTTCATTAAAAATGCAAGGCCAAATCCCATGCTTGGCGTGCTGGCGCTGCTCTCCTGGCTCCAGGGGCACTGGGCCAGTGACACCATGTGCAGGTCCCGCTGAGAGGCGGAGCCCAAGCAAGGCAGAGCCCAGGCGAGGCAGAGCCCAAGTGCTTCGGCTCGAGGCTGTCACCGTGCTTGTGCAGCCACACAGCTTCTCTTCCTCATGGAGCCGATGCGAAAGAACAGCTCCTTGTTCTGCAAGGAGGGTGTAAATCAGAGATGGGGAAGCAGCAGCCTCAGATTTCTTGTACTCTGTCCATCACCACAGGTTTTTGGGTGTGTACTGTTGTTGTGAACGCTGGATAATGTGAAGTGTGTGTGTGTGGCGTGCCAAGGTCTATTCATCTCTTACCAATAATTTCCCCACACCTGCCAACCTGCTCAAAAGGAGACACCAAATTACACAACACCTTTTGTCTGCTTTCCCTGATTATTACTAAATTTTAATAAATTGTATTATGTTGAATACTGTAAAAAGGCAAATATAAAAAAAGCTTCACATGCCAAAGACTTCACAACTGAGCTTTCCTTTCAGACAGTGCTGCAGGTGCACATATTTGTTGAGTAAGGCAATAGAACTTCTGATGCAAAGTAGAATGAGAGTGTCTCAGGCCTCTTTAAAAATAACTGAGGTCAGTAGGACTGTCAAATAGGCCAAAGGTATCCATGTGGCTGACAGAGCAAAGGGCCAGCCAGGACTGTTGGTTCTCCTCCCTCACCAGGAGCCACAACCACTGCAGGTTTCGCAGTCACAATCAGAGCTCAGGAATCTCAATAGTTCCAGAACTGGTTCATCGCAAACTTCATAATTAACTCATCCAAAACTGGAAGCTAGAAACATCATCCACAACCGCGGCATGTTTTTTGAGTATGGTTCTAATGATGAGTTTTTTTAGCACCAACTGACACCCACCCGGTCCTTCCTAAGGAGATGAGAGTCATGTGCAGGACTGGCATGTCTCTGCTGGCCTTCCTTAGCGAACCCCTATGTGAGTCTAACACAGTAATAGTTATGTGCTTGCCCAGAGACTAAGGCAACCATGCCAAGAATTCCTATTTTATAAATTTTAGCTTTTAAAAGTGGCATGTGTATGTTTCTGATTTCTCTTTCTGAGCCTCAAAGCTTTTTGCATCCTTCCCTTCCCTTCCCTTCCCTTCCCTTCCCTTCCCTTCCCTTCCCATATAATGCCCTGAATATCACTTTGCAGTTGCAGAATGAACTAGAACAGATTATATTTCATCACTGAGATTTTTAAAGAACCATTTACTCCTTTTTCATTTTTAGATTTTGCTTTTCATTTGAAGTATAAGTGCTAGATTTCTTTAATCTTGTTTTTATCAGAAGCCAAAAAACAAGGGGTAATGCAGAACTCCTACACTGAGAGAAGGGAGGATAAGTGAGAGGGAGAAATGATGAAGAAAAGAAAATTAAGAAAAGAGTGAATTTACTCTCCAGGACTTGCAACTGACAAATAGTTTGTTGCAATTTTAATTTCAGCCCAATCTGATTCAAATTACATGCTTTTTCATTACATGACTGCTTTTCAATCAAGTGTTTTTCTCTGTACCCTATGTTTTGTATACATGCTGAAGATGAAGTTTTATTCCAATCTTAGCCATCATTGGATTAAGAGGTAGGGGAAGGAAGGGTGAAGATGCTTACAGTCAGTGTGTTTTGATGACTCATTTTACACTGAAAAGCTGCCAGATATGCATCATTTCCACTCGCTGAGAAATGCTGTTTCAGACAACTGAAATAGTTTTTGATCTAGGTGGGGGTCTTCAACCTACAAGCAAATGGAGACCACATGGTAATTTTCCTTATGTTGATGCCAAAGCCAAAAATGCTGCTGTTTTTACAAAGCAGCACCAAAAGAAGAGAGGCTGTGCAGTTAGAATCTATTTACATGTGGAGTATAATGGAAGAGACAGCAAAGACCACAAAGCAGCTGGGATGAAACAAGAAAAATCGACAGGAATCTTCTTTAAGTGATCAAAACCAAAGTCAAGTGTGCTGAAGCACCTGAATATCAGTACTGTCTTAAGTACAGTAATACTAAATAAAGCTTTGCAAAGGTAACTTGGGTAGCTGGAAAACTGCAGAGCTTTCTGTTTGGGAAGGAATACATGGGTTTTACATCACCTCATTCTTCCCCCTGTATTAGAGAGGAAGATTAGATAGTTGTCAGAGATCTGATTACAAAGAATTTCTGAGGTATTTTTATCACACTACTATTTAAAGAGGTAGAATTGCTAGTGGTTTTATAATGGAAACATTTGCTATTTATAGGCTTTAATTCAATTGCTTAATTGCTTCTTCAGAATGCACAGGACTGGAACTTGAGCCAAGAGTAATTTTTCCCAAAGAATACATTTATTAAAAATAAAAGCAAACTTCAGCCACATCATGTAAGCTGTAAATTGAAGCAGAGGTGGTAGGAAGAAATCTCAACCATTTTCTACCTCCTAAAGAATGTCCATTAATACAAACTTTAAGCTCCTTAGGGAAAACATGCTTCCTCTTAATGATTAGGAACAGATCAGGGAAAAGACTTACGGTGTTGCCTGAGGTACATACATGCTTAGTGAAATTCAGAAAGAAATCTAAATGGCTGCTGTGCCTAACTTGTTTTGACGTGGTGCCTTGCCTATAAAAAACACATACCCAAATGCACAGGTAATTTCAGCATATGATTGCAGTAATAATCTGATGGTCATCAGCTAACAAGAACCCTCATATAAATCAGGTTCTCAATGCTAGATAATAATTTCTAAGGCACAAATATCATTGTCTAAAAAAAGTCTCCTCTGTTAAGATTCCTAGTTTGACAGCTTACATCTGCCTCTACATATTAGAGAGAACAGGAGGAAAAAATAGATATATGGAAATCAGACACATTGCAGTTAGTGTTATCGTGTTTCACAGAGCTACCTTGCTAGATGATCTCTTCTTGGCTCCTATCTTGTATGACACATCCAGCCATAAAGGACTCAATTTTGAATTCCTGGCATCCTCAGCTGGCATTGAGCTGAAGAATACAGGTGGTTCCAAATAGGTCGTTCATTGCTTCTCTTCTTTGGAGAGCTTGATTTTCAAAGACTTAGGGAAGGTTATCTTCAAGCATGGGGCGCAGAGACAGTGTGTTCACTTCATATTAAAGAAGTATTTAACAGACCAATACAAAGTGTTCTGATAATATATTAAGTACTACCCTGGACATCTTTGCTATACTAGATTCTAGGAAATAACAAATTGATATTTGAAGAGCCTAGTGGGTCATCTGACCCATCCATGGAATATGCAGAATTAATAACTATGAGCCCTCGGATATCATCCTGAAAATAAGCTCAGGAACAATAAATAATTTATAGTCCATTTGTAGTTGCAAGTCTTTCACTCTTACATATACATTTGGAACTGGAGCAGAATTTAATAGTGCAAGAAGTACAATAAGAGCAGTGGCACAAAGCTCCTCCTCAGTGTTATCTTTGGACACAATTGTCTAGCTCTGCATGTCTCATCCAATTCTCCCTCTTGCACATTCAGACGTGAAGTTTAAATTCTCAATAGACCATTATAAGCTCTCACTCAAGCTGGTGTAAATCCAGACTAACTCCTATGATGTCAGTGAATAAAGTCACTCTGAATTTACTGCTGTGTTACTGGGAGTGGATACTGATCTCATGCACTTTATTTTTTCTGTAAATTACTATGCCAAATCCTGATGGCCTCACATAGGCAAGAACTCCTGTTTGTCATCAGCACAAATTCTAAATGAATAAACAGTACTAGGTTGCCCTTTATTCTCTTCTTGATTTCATAGCTTAGCCAAGCACTTCTAACAACTCCCTGTATTGGCTGGTCACTCCTTTTGGACACTGTGGCAACGATGGATGCAGACACTAGAAAATTTTTTAAGTAATTTTCTAGCTGTGTTTCCACCAAAACAGCAGGGGTGCTTGTGAAGTCAGAGTCCACTATGACACCATTCCACACCTCCTCTAAAGAGCTGGGAAATTTTGTTTGCTATCAGATCTGTCCCCACCTCAAGAGAAAAATCACTCTTCACTGGCAACATAAAATTCAATTTTTCCAGGAGAGTTTATCTGCAACAAGCTGACAGACTACGGAGCTCCAGCAAGCAACCTGACCCCTGGCATCAGTAACATGTCCCCTAGCTGCATCCCTCCAAAGCCTTTTTCTCTGGAAAGCAAGCTCTAAATTGCAGTACATCTGAAATGAAATAATAGACTCTGGGCTTATACTCTGAAGTGCCATTACAAGCGTAGGTACTGCAAAGTGCTTGTTTGATATATTAAAATAATTCTTTTCATGAGAGTTTATGTTAATTTCTTCATTGCTATATACAGAAAGATCTCTTTCCATTAGTTTTATAACTATAGCTTTATCACTCCGTGTTTTTATTAGATATAAAGTTGGTATAAAATGAAAGATGTTTACAGTTTCAACATACAGAAAATAGAAAGAAAATCTTGACATTAACACAAAGAAATGTTATGAAATCTAGCTAGTTACTGTCTGCAAAATGTGTAGGCTTGCAACAAAAAAGTGCAGGAGAACAGTGAATCATGAAGGTAAAGCATAGCTAGATATAATGCATGCGGCATTATAATTATCTGAAAAACACTTGAACCAAGGACACTAACAATTTGCCACAATAATTTGTATTTCAGAAGCATTGAAACCAAAATTTAACTTAAAGAAAGAAAAATAAATCTTCCTAAAGAAGGGCCTGCAATTCTGGTCATATTCTCACAGCATGCTTAAATTAATCAACTGGCCATAACCCAAACCACTGTGACTGGAGATTTACAGAAACATGGCATAGCTGCTCATTTTCCTTGCCTAAATTGTGATAATTTGGTGTTGAAAAAATGCCTCTCACTGTGTCTTGAAGTCCATTGCTATAATGATTGATGATTGTAAAATTGTTGATTGCAACATCTCGAATGTTTTATGTTTAGTTTTAAATGTTTCTGAATTAAAGGGCAAAAGGAAGTTTTCTATGATCTCATGCACTCATGCCTTAGATCTGTGGCAAGATGATCCCCGGCTCTTGCACAAAAAAACTTGCACAATGCTGGAGACAGGACAGGCCGGAGAGGCCATCCCACATGTCAGGGTGCATCTGGGCTATCAGAAGCACAAGGCCTTTGTCAACAGGACTGTCACCAAAACAACTGGGGCGATGTACAAACATCTCTGATTGTATTAGGATCAAGTGGTGCTCCTGGTGTTGCACACAGGGGTTGATTACAGCACGGCTGTGGCCACCCCTGTGCTTTTCCAGCTGTGCCGGGGGTGTAGATCCCAATGCCAGCTGAATTCCAAGTGAGCAAAGCGGTTGCAGTCGGAGCTGCCTGCAAAGACCCCAAAGCATCGTGGTTTGTCAAAGGGACAAATGCACCCTCTGGAATCCCTCTGATGCTGTTTAATCATTGCTTAATCAACAAGAAACTATTCCTAAATAAACTTTTGCCATTTTTTCTTTGCTCTTGAAGCTTCAGATGGAGATGATTTTGTTCAACTATCTTCATCAATCATGCAGTGAGACTGAGGGGAAAATAAGTCTAGAAGGGACTTGCTGAATTATTTCTTTGCCTTCCTACTCAGAAAAACCATTTCCCATGCAGTACATAGAGGATTGCTCTGCTAGTTTAGGTTGTTTTGCAATGTCAGGTCTAAGTTGGTATCAATAGCAGATGACAAGAGCCATCCCGAAAACCGTTTTATGTTTCCTTTACAAACTCATCACATCTGCAAGAAGATTTAAGATTTGTAATTTATCTAGAATGTTACTTAACCTATCTAAGTGACTTACGTGAAGTCAGAGGTGCTGCATTTACAACTGCAGCTTCAAAACATTTGAGTTTTGCAAAGCAGAGATAAAGAAGCTGATGCTTGTCTGAAATTTTTTGCATGTTTTTATTAGTTTACTTACGAATCTAATAATTTTTTATAAATTCTGGGTGACAGAAGGTGGCTTTTTAATATCAACACTGAAAGAATACACTGCAGGATTATGGTCTAATTTTATTTCTTGACATCCATTTTATTTAGGGAATGATATATATCTAGCCCACTCAGCACCTGCTGTCTCCAGACACACCAGCCATTTGTGTCACTTATTTAGGGTTCCCCTTGGGCTCTGGAGAGCAGTTCTTCCACTTCAGAATCCCTTTCTGCCATCATTCAGTTTTTATCAGATTCTCACCTCAAACTCCTACCACAGCCAGTTATGCAGGAGAGGCCAAGAAATAAGGAACAGTCTGCTTTCCGTGCTGGAGAGATACCCCAGGGAGCTCTAGCTCTGGAATTCAGGCTCTGGAAACACATAATTCCTTTCATTTCATCACGTCGCTGTTTGTTTGATGAAGTGTTCAAAATTCAGTGGCACCAGCACACCAACAGGCTTTACTGTATTATAATCTTTGTGAAGGTCTTCATGAACTTGCACGCAAAGCCTTTGGAAGTCAAGTTCAAAACAAAACAAACACCATATCCTTTTTCTCTATGGAATTTTAGGGGGAAAGTCTTCCAATTTTAAACTGAAAAGTACTTTACACAAACTGTTTCAATTAACAAAGCAGCAGCAATTCCTAGCAAAAACAACAATTTAATAAGAACAGCTTTTGCAAAGGACTTGGGTGACACTGGTGGATTCATTAAGAGCCACAGGAGCTGAGAATGTTTCCTGCTCCTCTGCCATGATGCTGCCAGCTGCCAGCTCCCAACTCTACAACCACAGCTATGGGTTTGTGTCACAAACCCTTTCTGTGGGCTCGTGCTGCAGACACGCGGCTTTGGGGATGAGTGTGCCCAGTGGCCTCAGTTCCTGGTTCGGCTTCAGAGGGGCATGTTAGGGGTACATACCTGCAGTCAGGGGACAACAGCAGCACACACACACACTTCAGAGCACAGATCACTGTCCTGAAATGTGATAATAACACAAAGCAGTGCTGTTGTGACTACAGGTAGCTTAAGAATGCAATTTCAGGTTTTTTACAAAGTTGCAAATACTGGTAATTGCTTTCAAAATTATTCCTAAAAGAGATGTTTCTCTGAAAATGGTATCTTTATCACTATTAATTTACTTGTAGAAAAAAAATGGCTGTGATCTGCATCAGAGAAGTACTAAGGGCAGATCTGCATCAACTCCCTCGAACTGTTCTGTTCAGCAGGCATATACAGCTGCTGGTCCTCAACCAGCTCAGGGTTCATCTAGCATATTTTTAGATGAGCAGGATGCATAACTTGAAAAAGAAAACATTTGCCAGACCACACATCATTTCATTTTTGCAGACCTTATTTTTAATAAACTATTGCTTCTTCCACAACCCAGTAATATTTTCCACAACACCACTTTTCCAAAGCATTGTCCAAGCCTCCTCTGGGCTCTGCAGCAGCCAGTACTGAAATTCTCACATGATTTATTTTCCCAGGCACCTTTAGTTCTCTTCTGGATATTAAAGGAGCAAGAGTTTTAAACATACCCATATATAAAAGAAAGTATTTTTTGACAATTACAGGAAAGTCCTACTATTTGTATTTCTTACATGACATTCATAATCTTTATTTTAATATGACGATAACGTAATAGATTACATGTTTCCTCACACAAGAATATGTCTGTTTTGCCTTTGATTTCCTACTGAATCCATTCTACAGTGGGTTTTCAAACAATGATGATACAGAAATCTGAATTTGATTGGGTTTCTGGGAAGATCTGCCCATCAAAGAATGGCCTCATTGTGTTGCTCTTTGTCTTCTACTCTGTGAGTAGAAGGATACACAAAGCAAAAATGGAAATACAGTTTCTGAAAGTACTATGCTGGGTCAGCTATTTGAACTGCAAACTTCAATTTTATCTATTTTTATATCTGTATTTATAGGCAGGAAAATCTAGTTCTTGTTTTCAACAAAGCATTAAAAATAACTTTAATATTAAAAACTTTAAAAGTGTCAGGTATGGCACTTCAAAGTAAAATTTTTTATAGGTTTGAGGTCCAGACTCAGACTTCATTATTATTTTTTTCTTTAAATCTTCATTTCCAGACTTTATATAAACCTATATCTACCATTCATTTCAGGTATGTCTTAAATTTTCAAACACTGCATAGGAAGCTCCACATGAATTTGGAGGAAACTGCCAACCTTTTGTCACCAAAGTCTGAATTATCTTACTCGGGAATGTCATGTAAAGTCCTAATTATGTAAGACTAACTTCTGCTCATGGAGGTTATGAGTAACAAAAGTGGCTGTATTCAGATTTGGTGGCTGAGGATCTATATATTTTAAATAATACTCAAAGATGCATAAAAATATTGGTCACAAGGAACCACTGGAAGTTGAGTCCTCCCTCCCACTCAGAGCCAGCAACTTGCTTCCTTATCCATGACTGTGTTTGAGAAAGGTAATACAGCACTTCTTCTTAGAAAAGACATGAACACCGGAAGTTTTGGCCAGGGTGCTCTCCATGTCATGGGCTGAGATCAGCTTCTCCGTGTGAGTGCAACAAGGCACCACAAACCAGGACATGAGATGGTTCCACCAGGCTGGGCTGGAGGAATTATTAGACTGGAGAAAGTCTATTAGACTGATTGCAGAGCTCAGACACTGGCCACAGTCTGTACATTTGTCAGTTTTATCTCAAAGAAATATTTGTACATTTTTAAGGCCAAGAGATATCCTATAGGAAGATCAGTCTCTTGGCATAGATTCTTACTGTAAGCTCATAGTCCGGGACAAGGTAGGTATTTTAGAGAACACTCCATGTTCTGAAGACTGAACTGCACTTTATTAAGTAGTTTCAGTGGTTAATTAACCTCATTACACAAACTATGCCTCTGATGTTTATTCTAAATTCTTCTGGCTTTAGTTCTCCAACACTGCAGTTTGCTAAAAATGTGCTTGCTGGAGCAATTCGCCATAAGAAATTCATGTTTATGCCCTGATAGTACCAGATAGCAAGATAGCATTTTATGTGCCTTATCTTATGGTCACAGTCCTATTTAAAGTAGAGATTTGTCTGATTGTGGTTTGTTAGATAAATATCCCTCTATCAGAAATGTTATCACATAGATCCCCAGCAATCACAAGAGCACACACGGGTGCATGTGCATACAGTCACACACAGAGAAGTGTTTGGTTTCTTGGAATCATTTGTAACTTTGAAGGACAGATTTTTATCATTTTGCAGTGTCAAATTTCATGTTTTATCATTCACAAAAACACAATCAAACCACAATAATGGAACAGCCAGCAATCACACAGGAGCAAAGTGGTTAAACCTTGGAACAGGCTGCCCAAGGGGGTTGTGGAGTCACCACTTCTGGAGGTGTTTAAGAAATGACTGGACGTGGCACTGAGTGCCATGATTGGTCAAAGGTTGGATTCCATGACCTTGGAGGTCTTTTCCAGCCTTAACAATTCTATGACTTTATGATTCTATTTGATGATGTCTCCCAGACAGGAATGAAATATCACATTGGCTTCATACTTTTACAGAAGTTCTATTACAAAGGTCAATCCATCCTTAATGTATTTCTAATGAGGGTTTTTAAAGGAATTTTAACCTAAATTAAAGGTGTAACTCCAAGCTTTATTTTAACAGGAGGAAACAAAGACTCCTCACCATGTGGAAAATTTAATCTTCAGTAGTGAATATGGTGTTTATAAAACTCTCTGTATTTCCTTAAAATGTAAAAGACAAACAGATCTTATAGGATGGTGAAAAACTAGTGGACATCATAAGCCTAGCATTCTGAAGTAAAGAGCTAATGGATTGAGTTGAGGTGTGAAATACTCTCTAACACAAAGAAAGCCAAAATATATCCAAACAGTGCTTGTGGTTAGATATTCCTGTAAACAAGTGTTTTACTTTGGATGAGTAATGGATTTGTAATAAGATATTACTGTAGGCTTCATTTATGTTTAGTTTTAGGCTTTTTATGGCATAAAGAGTAATGCTTTGGTTCTTGCAATTGTGTGATCCTTTGCATTAGCTGTTTGGCATGATCATTAGCATAAAATCAACAAGTAGATAAGGACCAAGGCAGTTTAAATAATGCAGAGGTAGTTCTTAGCTAGTCTTGTTCACTTCTTTGTCTTTGTTTAATCAGCACATGCAGATTTTTTTCCATAAATTAAAATCAAATCTGAGATTGTGGCTGGACATAAATTTCTCATAATTTCTTGAGATGCAAAACCATGATGGCAGAATGGAGCATCCAGTAGAAAGATGATACCAAGAGTTAATCATCTTAATTACGTTTTATTCTTATGCTCCATTTCTCAAACTCCACTTCCCAGTGATTAGATTTTATTATGCCTTTATGGAAAGGTCAAAATCTGACAACCCCAAATAGCTGTTCAGTGTTTAAATCTCTATCCATGGTAATCTTCTCTTCTAAACTTATACATCTAATTCCTTATATATAATGGAACGTGTCTTGTAGTTTTTACTCCATTTTATTGTATTTTTATCTTTTTCTCAAAATTCCAATTTCCTTTTGAAATGTAACTTTTCCACTTGCACATAACATTTTACACTCAGCGTTACACATGTAGGCGCAGCCACTTCTCTATCACGTTTCTTATCTCCCAGGTATTTGCAAATGCCTGTGGGAGATTTTCTCTCTTATCTTTGGAGCTCCTCTGAGCATTCACCTCGAGGCAATTACCACAGATTACTAAATATGCCTCTGTGTGACTGCATACCAAGATAGTCTCCCATCCTCAAAGGAGAACTTGCAATTTTGTTCCATGTGTATTATTTTCTATTTAGTTTTACTAAAATACCTTGTGCTCGTCATGACAACCTAATTAAGCCATTCAGCTTGCACAGCACAGGCAACTTTTTTACCTTACTCACTACCCTGGCCAGTTTCTCTGTCACCTGCGCACATGATTAGCAGAGATGCAATGCCAGTGTCTAGAATGATCTTTCATCAGATGGAACCACTCTGTAGTGAGCAGATTAAAATAGGCCAGCATTTTTTTATATGTTCCTAATTATAACAACTGCATTTTGTGTCTATGAGTGACCCAGGCTCCAACCTTTCCATATTAATTCCTTGTAGTACAAGCTTTTTAAATAAATCATGATCTGGTTCTAAGTTAGTATTGCAATTTCAGATAAAACCCAGCCTTCTGGGAAATAAACTTTCCTATAACTGGTGTGTACGTGAGAACAAATGGGGATTGATATTACCTTATTCAGCTCCCCCCTTCACTTCCTACTATGAAGGTCCAAGAGGAGTGTCCTGGCTCAACAACGGGTCAAGTATTTGCCATAATCATTTCTTCATGCTGAAGAATGTGCCCTGACTGTAGTGACCAACCTCAGAATTAAAAGTTCAGAGGGTCGTCTGTACCTCCTTCCTCAGTAGTTCTGTTCTGGCAGTATTCAAAAACACATATAGTTCCAGTCATTTACTAGAATTTAGTTTTACATCCTAATTAGCTATTGCTTTAAAATGTGGCAAGAAATATCAGATGTGCATGTGTTGTATTATATTATTTGAGCAGAGAAAACTGATAAATACTGCAGCTGCAGAGCCAGGCCTGAGCATGAAAATAGAAGTAGTAGTCTTCATCCAAAGGGATTTATATAGCCACAAAGCATAGGTATCTCTCCTTTTGTTCCACATTTGCTTTCTAGTACTCTCAGCTCTTCATAATATTTCTCATTAGTAATCTTGCACTTTAATGCATCAGGGTTATTACATGTGAAACTATCCAACAAAATGTAAGACATCGACTTTACTGAAGATGAACACAAAGGAGCTGTTCCATAGTGCAAAATGTGCTCTGGCCAATTCTGAAAGCCTCTGAGGTGTATTGTTCCCAGTGTCTGCTCAGGACTGTCGGCACCTCTGAAAGAGTCCTTGAACCCTGCCAGGTGGGGTTCAATAAATAGCTACCAGTATATTAATTAAATCACCCCGAGAGTGAGAAAGTCTTGGCACAACATGAACAAAAAAGAGCCAAGTACTCACCTAAGGTAAATGGCTATGTTCCCTTCAAATACAGTTATGCTAATTTATACCATTTCAAGATTTATCTATAAATGATCCTACATCTGTATGGATGTAGAGATGTATCCACCCTGAGCAGTGCAGTCAGACAGAAATCCAAGGCAGTTTGACGCCGGCAGTAGCAGCAGAGAGAGTCCCCCCCGCAGCAGCTGCTGTCTCCAGCTCTGTGAGGGGATCTGCAGGACACCCCACCCTGGCAGCCAGTCACACTCCTCTACTGCTTTCAGGTACATCACTGTGACTCCCAAGAGTTTTCAGGCAGACGGGAAACAAAGAAATGGAGTTTAAATGACCACTTGTAATATTTTTTTCTACATCATGTTAAGTGAGCAGAGTTATGCTGTCATTAAAACAGTCAGAAGGTCTGCCAACCTTACAGAAACCATCCAGCTGAAGTATCTGAGTGCTGCCTTCTTCTTGGCCCATTACAGCTATAAACACTTAATATTCATGGTGTGAGAAAGATCTTATAAAGATAATAAAAATATTTATCTTGAAGTCTTGAACGTCAGTAGCTTCTCCTGAGGTCCTTACTTCCTTAAATGAAGTCAAACTTCATAGATTAATTGGGAAAAAATGCAGTGGAGAGGGTAGGGTTGTCTTGAAGCAACATCAGAGCAGGGAAATTAGAGATTTATGCTAGCTGTTACCTTCGACTTAGAGAACAAATTAGGTGACCTGAGCTCCTAGAACATTTTTCAAAGGTAACTGTCAAGTGATCTTTTAAACTACACACCTGTCCTGTTAAATACAGAAATCTTTCATGTTGTGAGTGATATGGCTCAGCAATGTAGCTAACAAAGGGACATTGGCACATTTTTAATATTGTGCTGCTCTCTGGCTCTTTTAATGTATTTTCACACTGACTGCTCCAGCAGCAGAGGTGGTGTGGGTACGGACCTCAGCGTCAGCAGAGTCTGCTCCAAGGGCTAATGAGGCTGGTGGAGAACCCAGGCTTTGGGCTGAAGTTCTAGAAACAAATGTAGCACAGTGGCATGTATTATGTAATGTAAGGGCTTCGGTGGGCAGGGAGAATATGGTCCATGAGTGGTCTGCCCTTCATTTACCTCGCTGAATCGAGCTGCTCCTTCAGTATGGGCTATAAGCTGCCCTGCTGCCTGTGACTCTTTGCTAACCCCATGCTGTTTGTGTTCAGTCAGCTGTGAAAAGGGACTGAGAGAAGAGTTTCTCCAGTGCAGTGTTAATGTCAGTCTCCCACACACATCCACTTTGAGACAGAACCAAATTTCCTTTTAAAGGCTCTTCAGCTTAAAGGTGAACAATGTGAATCACTGTTTCACACAGAGTAGGTGTCATTTCTTTTCACTTGACTTACATGACAGCAACCAAACTCAGGTATCACTAATATCTTCTTACTCTTCTTTCTATTCAAGTTTAAATGTTTTATGAAGGCTTTGCTGAAAGTTTGAAGGAAGAAGCTGATCTATGAAAGCATTTTGTTAGTTTCCTTCAACTGCTACAGCTAACAAAACCCAAATATGGACAGAGTTGTTCAAGTAAAACACGTGTCTTTCATCAACATATCTCGGTTTGGGGAGATAATTTAAATCTACTGGAAAGAGAACTCTTGCTGTGGTACAAGAAAAAGCCTCCAGCAGCAAGGTTTGTGACTAATTTCAGAGGCATGTCTCTTCAGGTAGAGACTAAGTTCTACTAGCCATTAAGGTTTAATGATAAAATTAATACACCCTAGAAGTTTAATAAATCTTATATATGAACACATCTGCATTCAGGGTTTATTAGAGGCTGTCAGTGTAAGCAGTAATTTAAGTGCTGTTAAGAAATTAATGTTATTATGTTTCAATAGACAGTTAAAAAGAAAGAAAAGCACTCCTATAGACAGACAAAGGTAGAGTTTAAAAGGTCAAGGTTTCAACTACTATAACTACCATTGCTCCATGTACTACAGGAGAGTGATAGCAACACACACCTGTTGAAAATCTGGGCTTATTTTAAAATCACAGAATCCATTCAATGGGTTGGACCTCAGGAAGGATTTCTTTACTGAAAGGGTTGTCAAACATTTCAACAGACTGCCCGGAGAGGTGGCCAAGTCACCATCCCTGGAGGTGTTTCAGAGACAACTGGATGTGGCACTTAGTGCTGTGGGTTAGTGGACAAGGTGGAAATCGGTCAAATATTGGACTCGATGATCTTGGACCTTTCCACCTAAATGCTTCTGTGATTCTGTGATCATGAGACTCAAGAGGCAATGGTGTACACGGTGAGGCAACTGACAGATCTTTTTTCTTCCCTCCACTTCCAATCCACCTTAGATCTCACCACTCCCAACACGAATTATTTTGTTTTTCTTATAACAAATGAGATTTTTTTTTTTTATTCCCTTCCCTTCGCCCTGGTAAAACCCTCAAGTAAACAAATCTTTCTTGGTTTTATCCCAAAATGCGTGGATCACCTCTTGCTGTAAAGTTCAGTGCTAGCCTTGCTGGGGTACAGGGTAGTAAAAATTCTATTTGACACTAGTGGGATTTTAGAGCAGGACAATAATGCATCCTGGTTCCCCTGCTTTAAAACAGACATCCTTTTGGTAGTAGAGATATACCACAGCCTGTGTCACTGCTGAAAACAAATCCCACAGCAAATGGACCTTCTGTTATGGCTTGTGAGAAAGTATATAGTACTCCCTAATTTGGGGAAGAAAGTAATAAAAAGATGGATGAATGCATATCCAATTCTCTGTTTGGAAAATCTAGATAAAATGTTTTAAAAGATAAACTCTTAATTGGCATGTTTCTCATTAATTTAAGAAGAAGGTTAAATGCATGATTATATGTATAAGAGGATGGGATTTTCTTCTTTTTTTTTTTGTTTACGTTTAAGCTACCAGGAAAGCTAAAAGCTAATTTTCTTATAACTTTGCTCAAGGAGCCATTGGAGACCTCACATGTTCACTTTGAACCTTTTCTGCCCTGAAGAAAGACAGGGAGATAAATTTTCTCCTGAGTATTTTTCAGTAATCGAGTTAAAAGTCAAAATCAAACAGTGCAAAACTCACCTTCCCTCTCATTACTGAGGATTTATTTGCATAGATTTTTCTGCTGTCATACTTTCTTTCTCTTCTTTGTCCAGAAGTCTGGAGACTCTGAGGAGTAGCCTAGGAAAGGGTGATAAGAGATGAATTGTTACCATGACACAAATGTATAGATCCAGAGATAAATATGTCATCTGATCTTTAGACTTAGAGAGAAGGAAAAAGAACATAAACCAAACCTTCACCTCCTCCTTTCATAATGCATTATTAGGAACAGTACCTTTTTTTCTGTAGGGTTCTCACATGTGCCCTTCATTATTCTGAAAGAATAGCACAAGATTAGCTTGATTTATAATTGACGTTGTTCCCTGACCTTAAAAAAATGCTTTTAATCCACCCCACTGAAAAAAAATGCTGAATGAATTTCTACAAGGTGGGTGAAATAGTTGCCATAGCCTCAAGGCAGCAACAATGTAAATGCTAACAAGTTATTCTGGTTTTACATGTCTGTTCACCTTTATATAGATTCTACCACCTCTGCGTCTCATACTGCATGTGTTAATGCTTGGGAAGTTCTTTTGGGCCCTATAAACAATCCCATAATACTCTTGAATGCAAACTGAAATAGTTTCCTCTAATTCTCTGATGCCTAGTTAATAAGCATATTCTTGCTCTGCACATTTATGTAGCACCCAGTTTTGCCACCCATACACAGTCTCCCATTTTATAACCTTTTTTTTCCTTAATTCAGCACAATAGCTTGGATTGTGACAACTGCTTATTCAGTTTTAGAGAAAGTAAAAACACAATATCCTCCTGTCAGACTAACCCACATCTTGAATCCATATGTTTGAGTGTGTAAGAAAATTGGATCTGATGCCCCCACCATGAACAAATTAAGGAAAGAAAGGGTGGCAATGGTGATAGGAAAAGCATGGAGCAATCCAGTGTATAACCGTACCGTTTAGAGTTGCTTAATCAACGCAAAACTGAGAGAAGAGATGCTGTGTTTCATTATGACCCAATGTATAGTACATTTCCCTCTCGTCCAGTTCAAGTCAGAATATTCTTACTTAGGGCTGACAAATAAATTCACAATCCAGGCCATTTAGTTCACAACCTGTTGGAGTAAGAAACCTTCCAGAAGTAAGAAAAGCTTTCTGTGAGCTGCAGTACATTTTCACCAAAGCCTCTGGATCCAGACTGGTTCTTACTGAAGTAAAAGCCACAACATCTGCTGCTGTCAGCACCCAAAGGTTTCGCCCAGAAGTGAGAAGCCCAGTACCAGCTGCTAGCCACAGGCCAACCCCTCTGTGCCCAACACCAGAGCACCCTGAGGGCTTCCCCCAGAGCCACCCAGCTCCAGGCAGGCTCCTGCTGTCCAGAGCATCTCTGGCAGTGCTACCAAAATATTTTCAATATTTTTCACAGGCTAATTAAGTAACAAGCAGACTACAAATTCTTCTGGTGTGAAGGGCTGCAGAGAACAGCAGCATCAGGGTCTTCCTGTCAGTCATGGTAGCTGCCTGCAGGCTACCAGGGGATCTGAGCTGTTGCAGCTTGCACACAGGTGAGGACAGGCTGGAAAAGGGACATTAAAAAGTTTAATCAAATGACATATTCATCCAGGCAGCTGCGGCCATGCTAGACCCAAATATCTCCACAGGAACCACTAGTTAATGATCTCACACTAGATTTTAGCATGGAAAGAGACAGATTGCAATTAGAAACATTAAACCTGTTCTTGATCTCTCTCCTGCAAAGCAAGTGAGCAGTTCTAGGGCTGCAGTGGCTGGAGAGGGAGGAGCTGGCACTGGGAGAGGTGGCTGGTCCCAACCAAGGTTTCATAGGTTCAGGAATGAAAAATAACAAGGGAAACAACAGGTTTCATGTTAACAGAGCAGCTGGAATTTGAGCCTGAAAAATTTTAGGGGTTATTTTTCTTTCTATTTATACAAAATTTATAATGCAAATACAACTGTATTTTTGTGTGCTGTGCCTTTCAGTTCTATTTATAATTTGACCATCATTTTCAATCCTGGCTGATTAATATTAGGCCATTAAAATCATGCTCAGATTTCTAAAGAAACATTCTCCTCTTTTTATTGTTGTTGGAAGTAGTGAACTCTTGCCTTCCCCTATGGCTTGTGCAGGATGGTTTTGCCTTTCATCAGACTCTTAAGGCAAAGCAAAACACTTTCCCATTGCATAAGAGTGTCAGAAATTAAGCTCTTGAGGATATCCTGTTGGGAATAGAGGTGCTGCTCTTGCCCTGTTTCAGTGCTCCAGCAGGGTCAGCCTGCAAACTTGGAGTCATGGACTCCCAGCAGTTTGGGTGGAAAGGGGATCATCTGTCCCAGCCCTTGTGCAGAATGGGGCCAGGTGCAGAGCTGGGACCATGCTTCCTCCCTCCTCTGCTGCCAGGCATTTGCAGAGAGTCACAGGGCTTCCCCTTCTCCGGGCTGAACCAGTGCTGTGCCCCCATCCTCTCCTCGAGCAGGGTGGGCTCCAGCCCCTGGGATGCACCTGTGGACCTGCTCTCATCCCATCCACTCTCTCCTGTCCGTCTGGCTTCTGCTGCAGGGGCTTCCTCCAGCCCTTGGACAGCAGCTGCCTGCTGGCATACTGACCATCACTCCATTCCTACCCACTTCATCCCACAGAGGCTCGATTTCCTTGCCTGTTCCACATGCAGGGAGACAGGAAGTGTCACTAAAATCCAAATCATCTTAGCTGAGGACTAAAAGATCCTATCCACAAGAGTGAGCCGAGTCTGTGCTTCTATAGCTTGTTCCCAAATGTTTGCTCATGCCGTCTGCTTCCACGGCGACTGCCTACAGACTCACAGCACACATACCCTGCTTTCATCTGAGTGATTCACCACCAAAATGTCCTGACCATAGTTGTATTCATTTGTCACTTTCTCTGCAAGATAATACCCTCACTTTAGTTCAGCTGCATCAGGAAGGTGAATGAATCTGGGAAGCATTCAGATCTGGGGGAGGGGAGAAGCACCAACATTTATGAATTATCTTATGAATATAATATAAATTATTCAGCAGCTATGCATCCTTCTCACAAAGGAAATCAAATATGTTTGGCTCTAGTAGGCTTGCAGACTCCTAAACAGAGATGGAAAGAAAAATAAATCCTAAAACATAAATGCAAACAAAAAATCTATTTAACAGTGATTTTAAAGACCTCATTGGCAAAGTTTGCCCATGTTATATTTTACTTTAACTGTGACTTTCTCCACCATTTTAGGAAAAAAATGTCCTCCTTTTCTTAAGATATACACTTGTGCAGCTCTAGTTTTACTTGGGTAAGTTCATTTCATTGTATTTATTTATTGCCTTTTTGTGTATGTGTATGTATGTATGTGTGTAATGAAATCTCATACATTCTGTAATATGCCAACTTTCATTAATTAGAACAAAACACTTCTAAGATTAAAATTGTGTTTCTGACTGTGGTAATTTTACCATGAGTTTAATAAAGCCAGAACTCAACCCTAAAATTTTCAGAAACTGGGGGAATGTCTATACACAGAATTTTTAACCCACTGAACTTCTTATTGTTTTCCTTTTCGAGCTCACACTCTTTCACAGCTGTAAAGGCTTGTTGTTTAAAACAGAAAGGCAGCTTGTGTGAGTAAAGTGAGGTCTTTCTGACTGAATTGAAGGTTTTTTTCTTTCCTTATAATCCCTAGGAGGAAAAAAACATCCCCAAACTTTTCTTTCTACTTTACTTTGTTAGCTGCAGTATCTCCCACTCATTGGTGTACTTCTGCAAGGAAATTGTTCTGCCAAATGCAAGTAAAGTGTACTGAAAGTACTTAACTGCTCTGTTGATGGGTCATGTAAATACTCTCTTTAAAGGGGTACTAATTGCAGAGATAATTTTAAGCATTTTAAGTGATTTTTTATTGACAGCATCGCTCCATATTAGCAACCCATTTTATGAGCAATACAATCATGCAAAGGAAATGCTTCCATTTGCTGCAAGATAAAAAAGTGCAAAATTAATTTTAGAGTGTGAAAAAGCAAATTAGGTATCACCTACAAGATGCCCTTTTCTCTCTCAGTCATTCTTTCTACTCTGGGACCATCTCCAGGCAGAACATCAAGCCTGAAACCTGTCCACAACTTCATAATAAAGATCTGAAATTTGCTTTGCATGTTCTTCTGCAGAAAGAAAACGGGCACAAGCATTTTGGCTACTGTAAATGGAAGTAGCTCCTCTGGCTGTAGCACTGCTCTGCTGCACTGCACTTCTTCTAGACATGCTTCCTACAATGTGAAGCATTTCTGATGCAGAGGAAAAGGGAGGGGAGAGCCTGGGACACCATTTGGGTACCTCTTGTCTTTGCTATCTCTCAGAAGTCACTTCAGATTGATCCACCTTAGGAAAAATACATTGCTTTAATTACATTCATTAAGAATGTGATTTTTAACCTATTTTATACCATCAGAAATTCTTGTACCTTACCCAAACTCAGTTTATTTTATCCCTTGTTTAAGGGAAGACATACTGCTTCAACTGCCTCTACACCATGAAAGTTTCATTTAAAATGATATTTAGTGAGAAAACTAAATCTGTAACCATTCTAGTTCACCATTCTAGTTAGTTCTAGTCAAGCCCCTTGTTTACCTTTGCTTGGGCACACCTTTGAGGGGTGAGTAGGATAGCACTTTATCTGAGAGGGGTGTTGTGTTGTTGCATGAGCTCAGGCCCTCGATTGCTGGTCACAGACACCTCCACGGATGACCTCACGCTGACCTGCAGGGCAGGGCAGGGGTGTGGCCTGGGTCACAGCATTCCAGGACAGCAATCCAGGAGACTTGCCCTGGCTTCCTCCAGCACACCTACCCAGCTGCAGGATTTGTTCTACTGCTTGATCCTCCACGACAGGACCCTTGAGGAAGCACATCTTTCTCTCTGGCAAACATGTTTGCACACACATGCACAGCAGCCCTCCACAGTTCAGCAACAAACCGGTGTAGGCAGTGATGCTCAAGTACAGATTGAGGGTGTAGCTACATTTGAAGTTGTTTCCAGTTTGGTTGAGTTTTTGTTGTTTTGTTTTAATAATGTACGCTGATGGCAATGCGAGGGTTTTACTTTTAGAATCATAGAACCATTAGGATCAAAGGTGGGAAAAGACCTCTAAGGTCATGGAGTTCAACCTTTGACTGATCACCACCTTGTCAGCCAGACCATGGCACTGAGTGCCGCGTCCAGTCATTTCTTGAACGCCTCCACGGATAGTGACTCCACCACTTCCCTGGGCAGCCCATTCCAATGATTAACAACGCTTTCTGTGAAGGAATTCTTCCTGATGTCCAGCCTGAAATCCCCTGGCACTGCTAAGGCCATTTCCTCTTGTCGTGTTGCTAGTTGCCTTTATTTTAGGAATAAGAAGGGGAAATTGCTTCTCTACAATTCTGTCACTACAATGTCTTCCAAGAAAAAACAGAAACCTCAAGGTAAAACTCATTTGCTACTCTTAAAAAAAAAAAGAAAAGCACCAAGAAATCATTGTTGCTTTGTTCCTAGGCTTGGGTAGATCAGGGGCTGAATACAGATTAATCCCAAGTGTTGATTACTGCTGAGAAGTAAAGAGTACATGGCACAATTGGATGGGTGTTAATAAGGATCTTAGCATAGCACTAAACAAAGACATCTTGCAATGCATCTGGAACAACACAGCTGTTCTCTTTGAATCAACAGGATGCAGTAAAGGACTGTTGGCACCTTGGTCCTGGTGAATTCAGTGGGATCTTTTTGAGGGTAAAGGCTAACGTGAGACCCAAGGCACACAGCTTGAAACGGAGCATGTTTGTATCATTTGTCTGTGTGTGTCTTGGCTTGTGCAAACACACAACATAAAAATACACTTATGGTTGTGAGCCCTCAGATACTACTGAAAAATAAGTAATTTCATGGGTTTGTTTTGGCTGATAAATCTGATGATGGCTTTGTTGGTTTGCAGCAATTTGAAGACTTAGTAAGGGAAGATAAGGCCAAAGTTAACAATCACCCCACCAGAGAGATCCAGGCAATTGGTGCCTTTGCAAGCCATTGGGAATCTTCCACAGAAGCTCATCTTTGTAGAACACAAGCTGGTAGCTTCTCCTGGCACTGGGCAAATGGAAGAGATAAAAAGTAATTTTATTCTTTTCAGTGACCACACTCCAGCTGAAAATGCTTACATGGTTCTGGCTTGCAGATAAATCTTTCTAGCTGGACTACTCATTACTCTTACAAAAGTAAACATAAACACTGGTGAGTGCAAACACAGACTGTTATGGAAATTCTGCAATATCTGAAAATCTTGCAGCTGCTCTTACTCCCAGTTAAGTCCAAGTTCATTTGGAGGGACTAGAATTTGTAGAACTGAGAGTCCAAAAGACTTTTAGAAACCCCAAGCCAGTGTTTCTGTAAGTGGAAAGTTACAGAGCAATCAGCTTGAAAAATTACAGTCTCTCACCTAATCTTGAAGCTGATTCTGTGAACACTTAGTGTTGAAATTAGATGCCATTTTAGGTTGTATCTTTTTAACCCGATGGGATCCCATCAGTGTTGCAAAAATCCTTTGCATATTTGTTTAAGTATTTTTGCCTCAGGGTAGTTTCAGTATCTTGCCCCGTGGTATTCTAGCAGGGAAGCAAGTGAACAAATGTACAAATATACCATGGTAAGTATGTAAAGACACTGCTTCTACTCTTACAACAGAGGGATTGATCCAAATTTGTTAACATACAGACATGGAAAACATTGCAATTAGCATTACAGTAGAACTCTTATAAAAACGTTGGGTTTCCACATAACCTTTCTTTCAAAAGCATTAAATTTTTGATAATGTATATATGTTTCTATTAAATTCAAAGTTTTTCTTAAAAAAAAAAGAAGAAAAGTAGTAAATTTAATAACTATAAAACCAAGTGTACTTTCAGTTTCACTTCTGTTATATTTATGAAAATTCTGGGCTCACCTTGCAAATCTCAGTTATGTTTTCTCCAGTCTTTCATGGTTGACAGAGTTAGAGATTTATTTGAGATGAGTTAGATAGCATTAGATGATTAGCAGCCTTAATAAAAAAAATTAAAAAAACCACCTCGAAACGAGTAAAAGCTTAGGGCTGACATACTAATTCTATTCTAAGGGTAAGTAAAGAAATAATTTAGAGTGAGGAATTTTATGTAAATGATTCAAAATATTTCAAGTTGACTCACAGTTTTGCATCCTTCATTACAAAATTTTAACTAAAATGAAATATTTAGAGTCTTGAAAATAAAAGAACAAAAGATCCTAGTACAGAAAATAAAAAGCACTGTGATCAGTTATGTTCTTTTAATATTTTCCCTCTTAATCAAGAAAAAAGAAAGAAAAAAAGTCAGCAGCCTACACAGAGCCAATTACACAGAAAAATCATAAGCAACTGCAGCCTGTGAAATATTGCCAGTCACAAATTTACCATGACACAATGCAGAGGAAGCTATAGTTTGAAGCCCAAGCTGTCAAATCTGGTTTTGGAAGTCTCAAAATGCGCAGTTAAACTTAGTGACATTAGGAAGATATTCAAGGGAGATGGCCAAGAGGCACACAGGAACTACCTCATTCCTTTTATCTCCCCTAACTTGTGTTTTAAATACAGACATTAAAGGAAATGCTGAAATCAGTGGGAAAAAAAATATAAATCTGCACTGTATGATTCAATGAAAACAAGGAACTGTGGCATCTGTGCATCTGTGTGATGTGATTTGGGGGAGGGAGGGAAGGAAGGAAGGAAGGAAGGAAGGAAGGACGGAAG
>VYZT01050049.1:354-21951 GCA_013400735.1 Pomatostomus ruficeps | reverse complement strand
TTTTTTTAATGAGATCAATCTATTGAAGTACTCTTCTTTTAACATTTGTCCCAACAGATGTTATTTTTAGACAATACTTATACACATCCTTTTTAAAGTTTAGCCATAATATTTGACTGGAACTATTTCCTGTGGTAATGGATGCTGCAGGTGAAGTCCACACAATGCTGAGGAGAGATACTTCCTTCACTTTTGTCTAAATATAGCGGTCAGTAATGCAACCAACTCCACCTAATCTCTCTTGCTTTGGTTTCTTGGGAACCCCAAAATATGTAAATATTGATGCCAAGAAGCCCTTTTCAAACTTAGCTCATCTCTTTGCTTTCTGTTTTTTAAATTGGAAAAAGTAATACTTCAACATATGAGAGGAAACAAATCAGAGTGAAATTATGAAATTCCAGGAAGTACATTTGGCAAAAGTTGCCTGTTTTCTGACAACACAGGCCACATAGGAATGTAAACAACTGAGACAAAGAAGAATTATTTGCTAATAAAACATGTATATGAACAAACTCACAAGACAACTCTTGCATCTGATAAGTAAAAAAAAGATCAGAATTAAATGAATCCTATTCAGCTAAACAGATTCAGGTTTGAAGCTCCTGAGTCTGCATGTGGGAACAACACCTGAGTTTTCATTTTAAAGCTTTCCAATGAGGAACAGAAGAGGAACTCCTAATTCTTTCTAATTACTGCATAATTACTTGTGCCTTGTACACATTTGGGCCGTATCTGACTAGACCAGGGGAAGGAAAAAGCAAAATCAGGAGCAGTAATTTGAATAGCACATAAACTAAATCTAGCTCCAATGTGAATTTTGAGACTTCTCACGCTGGTTTCCAAAGCTACTCAACATCTCCTCTTCCCCTGGAAAAGGTTGAAGCTTAATCCTCCACAAATCCTGCTGCATAAAGTGTGTCAATTTAGCAGCCCAAATTTAGATTTTGAAAAGAGAAGAAGCGCATGAGGTTGTTTTAAAAATTTTCAGTGAAGTAACAAATAGACAACATCTGTGAAACAGCAAAGCTAGGTAATACTTTAATGGTGAAAGCAAACATCAACTGTTTCTTTCAAATGCAGCCAAGAGTATCCAGGACTAACGGAGCCATGAGACCACAACAACAGTAAACAAGAAGGGAGCATGGTGTTAAGAGTGTTCTGCTGGGGACAGGGAATCCTGGTGCTCTGGATCATTTCTGGGCTTTGTCCAGTGCCTGTCTAAAGGAAACTGCCTTAAAAATTCAGGGAGCCTGCAGCTCTTTCCTAGTGTTTTTATTTGCAGCAGAATGAGTAACAGCAGCACTGCCACCAATCTTTCCTCTTTGACCCTGCTTCTGTAAGAAAGCATTCACAACCACTGAACCCAACTCTAGCCTGAAATCCTTGGATCCTTAGCACATTTCTAAACACCAAAATGTGCAAAGGCAGAAAATACACATCAAGATGCTAAATTCATGGGCAGATGAACTAATTCCATTCAAGTATATATAAAATTCTCAGACACCCACCTACATAGTTAAGATAGGGAAAGGGTTGACACGGTGAAATCAAAACACAAATTTCATCCAATCTTTTCTTTAGTTTTCTAAAAACTATTTAAAATTGCTGCTAGAATTTCCACAGTTAGAAAAAGAATCAACATTTAGGCAATGGAAAAACTGACTGGATTTCCAGAGATGCCAAGGAGCCAAAGTCAAGTTTGAAACTCCTACTGAGAGCAGAGTCTTGCTATAAATGTATTTACATAGAGGATGGCATCAGCATTTAACACTGCACATATACCACTAGGTTTCCAGTAAACAGGTTTTCAGGAAAATAAGGTGTATAGCATTTGGTAACACTTTAAGAGGGGGAAAGTGGTAAAAGAGAACATGAAAAATGATGGAAACCAGCTTTATGCTACTGGTAAGCAGCTGGATAGTAAAACTATGATCTTTTTCTTATATAGAATGACTCCCTCCATTTTCTTTTTTTAAAAGGTACATTTTTTATGTTTTATTTGTCATTGATTGCCCAACAGAGCAATATAACTTGCATTAAACAGCAGACAGGTACACTAGTAGATATTCCCCAACAGTTCTATATTCTTTCCTTTAATGTTTGAGTCTCCCTCCACTTTTCTTTATCATAAAGCAGTAGTCCCTCACTCTGTCGCATCCTAAAAACATCACAGGTAACACAACTTATCAGCTTTAACCTCCACCTTTTATCTTTTCAGCTTTCATCTCAATGTCAGTGTCTGGAGTTTTTCTTCAATCCTAGAAACTTCCCAGTCTGGTAGTTTCTCAAAAATTTGCTACCAAAAGTCTCTTAAAAACCAAAGCTCAGAATCACTCATAGTTCTCTCTTCCTGACCCACCAATATGGTTGCTAACATCAGCAGTTCTTCTTTCCTATCTCCTCTTCTTTCTTGGATTTCATGTTTCTTTTCCTGTTTAGCTGCCCTTCTACTCTCAGTTTTTCCTTACATTCCTTGGTGTTACTCCTCTATTCACTCTTCCTTTGATGTCTATGTCTTGTCCTGTCCTTCATCACCTCCTCTTCTGCTTTCTAGTAATCTCTTCCACCAAACCAAATTCAGGTAGCATCTAAACTGAATATCTTACAAAACTATATTTTTTACTTGAACTTCAGTTGATCCCATGCAAACCCAAATTTTAGCCTCTGACATTTTCTGAGGGATGTCTAGCTGTCAGCTCCATTGTCTTGCTGCCATTATTAAAAGAGAACACATAACACTCTTCACAATGTTCCTTTTCTAAGTTTCTGTGGAAAATATCTCCATTTAGTCTTTCATTTTAGCATGTCATCATGCACAATCTTCAATTGCATCCATGACTAGAGCTTCATGTATGGATAACCATAGTGAAAATTCCTGCATGACCTCCTGGAAGTGTTTTGGTTCATATTGTGCCTTGGCTAGCACAGTATCCCTTTTTCTGTTTTAAATTAAGACAGTTTTTACTTGCACATCTAATTACTCATTTCACTTGACGTCTGTTTTGACCATGTCTCTGCTCTCCTTTACCATGATATCAAACATAAACATCTTCCTCTTCAAATCACATTATGTCCCAGTCTTGCTGTTTCTACTCCACATAGATATGACTTTTTTCAGAACTCATAGTATCTCAAATCTGAGAGGAGGATATCCATATAAAAATATAGGATCTCATTTTTACAAAAGTAGCTTAAAATGTCATGTTTGTCAAGAGTAATTACACATTTTTACATATACATTTCAGATATGCAAACCCCTTCTGTAAACAGTAGAATAACACAGCTATAGGTAATCATTTATATGTAATAACTAATAATATCTACTCATTTTTATGCCAAGCCATTATTCAAATGAGAAAATATTAGTTTTTGCAAAAGAAAATATTTAAATAAAAGTCCACTCTGACATCATTATTCTTTGTTCACAAATAATTTTTGTCACATTTCTAGACCCTGTTCTACAGACATACTTCTGCATCTGGGTTTTGGGGTTTTTTTTCTGGAATTCAATCTATTTGAGGAAGTCTTCATCCCACCTGGAAATTAAGATCAGTGAAAACACAGATATCTCCAAGATGCACAGTATGCTCAATAGCTCACCATAAGAATCTAAATTCCCTTCTCATGAAGTTCATTCTCCCCAACATACCTTACGAATGTAATGCTGAAATGTGATCTCTACTCTCCAAATAAACTGTATGAAAAAGTACCTTGCTCTTTTTGGATTAGAATGATTCAGACCTTCTAAAAGACAATTAAGGATTTGCTGGGAAACCAGAATAAACTGACGGACAGGGATAACTGCCACTGATGAAGTCCTGGATGTTGAAACATCTCTATCCTTTTTCTGTCATAAGCTTCAAAAACCTACCAAAGAAATTTCCTGTAAAGGACACATGAAAATACAAACTCATGCTTCAGGGCCTTTTGTTGGTCTCTGTTAATATTTCTCTTGGTGCTTTCTCAGTGAAGTTTTTAAACAGTTTTTGGACCTCATGTGCCCATATAAAGTGCCTTAGTATTGGACTTAGGAGAATGACAGTTCAGTGGTTGATTTTGTCATAGCATTACCCTTTCTAGTTTCCCTAACAAGTTCAACTTGGCAAAAAACAATGTGCTTTTTATAATTTGGCACAAGCCACTTTCATGACTACAAACCAGTTACTCTGCTGCTGTTCAGACTGAAATTGGATTAAAAAAGTGATGTGGGGACATCAAAATAAATGATGGGAAATAAGAACAAATAAGGATTCCAGTAAAGTAACAGAATAAGAATGTTATGTCTTGCCTTGAGTGGATTAGTGGAAAGTAAAAATATTATCATTGAAAAACAGCTGATGCCACAGGGAAAAGTTTGAAAAGAATTCTGTTTAAAAGCAGACCTACACAAACAACTCTTTTCCCTCATTCCTTAGTGACATCACCATTTGCTTTGGGTCAGGGGAGGCCAAACACAAAAATTCTGACTTTGGGCCCTTTGGTGATGACTACAAAGTTTGTTCTTAAGCTATGCTAGAATAATTGTCCCAGCTGGACTGGATGTGAGTGACCCAATTTTCATCCCAATGCTGGGTATTCAGTGTTGTCAGTATGATCCTTAAGTTCACTTCATGACCAGTTTTCTTAGGTGATTGTGAGCCTTGAAAGCAAATATTTGTTTTAAAGTTCTTCTGAACTGATATATATGCATTCTACTAGCTGTGCAGTACTAGTAAAAACTTACAATCACTTATAATCAATGAAGCAAATGCATATGGATGGATTATTTAAAAATCAGCATTTTAAATAAATGCCCATGAACTGCAGCTACTGAGTTGAAAAGCGCGATGTGCAGGACTGAATATACAAAATATACTTTCCAAAATAATGATACCTAAATGAACACTGTATTCCTGCAACATGCCTATTTTACGCAAGTAACCCTGCAGGCACTCAGCGTATGATTATGTGTTAAGAACATGTGGATATTTAAGATAAATGGGAACGTCCTGTAGGCAACTTGTATGGCAAGTGAATATAAAAATCACAGTGTACTGATAATTACATTGTGCTGTAAAGAAACTCCCTGGCTTTAAACAGGGATAAAGCAGCACAAGATTCAGTTACCTGCTGCTCAGATTTGGTTTGTTAATTTCTTACCATTATATTGATGCTTACATTCAAAATGTAATACTAATTATACTAATCATTGACAGAGAATTTGCACATCTTCTATGTTCAATAAAGCTGAAATAAGAAATATGTCCATACCCACTCTAAGACAGATAACTGCAATTATCGAATCATACTTCTATCACAAGAGATTTTAGCTTTAAGTGACCAAAGCTGAGCCCAAAGATAAATTTAACTGTTAAGTTGCTGTCTAAACATATATGCTGTATGTTAGTGCATACTATTCTGCAAATCTCAGTTAATTTGTGAAAAAAATAGTAGCTACTGGAAAATACCTGACTGAAAAAGTTTGATTTCATCTCTTATCGGAACCTCATAAGCTGTTTCCCACAAGATCCATGCAAAAATTAACTGGGACTTCTAAAAAAACACATAAAATACAAACAAGAATATATGTCAATATTACAAAAATCAGACAGCCAAGGATTTTTTAAAAAAAATATTTATGGTTTTAAAGAATATTAAACTATATGTAAGTCTCATAAAAGGTATATTTGAGTAGTATTAGGAGTGTGATTTCCCCTGATCTCCAAAGATATTATTCACATCTTAGCCCCATTCCAGACTGACAACAGTGGAAGCAGATGATATGGAATGATATATGATATGATATGATATGATATGATATGATATGATATGATATGATATGATATGATATGATATGATATGATATGATATGATAATCTGCAGAAATAGCCTAGTGAAGAGGAAAGTGGTGCTAGCTTTCTTCCTAACAATCCACCAGTGTATCTCCACACAGGCACAAAGGAACCATTTCTAGGCATCAACAGGTAGTCTTTGTGCTCACTCAGCCTATGATTTTTCTGCAGAGAGTGCCAGAAAAAGTACATTTCCAAGAGCCTCTAACCTTTGAATAGAATTTTTGAAACAAGTAATTTCTCAGAGTTGCAGTGTAAGTTGGAAGGGCGATAGAACACCCTTAGGGAGTCAGAGTTAAGAAAATGCACTGAGTAGAACTTTGGCAAATGCTCCATAACACTGCAGCCAAATTAATTCACTGTTTTCTGTGTTTTCATGCAATACAGTGGTGCTGGACATAATTCCAGACTGTTTCCTCTACTACTTTTATATATTTCTAGTCATTTCTAAAAGGACTGATGCACAGAGACAGACAGCCTTGTTCTACTTTTTATAATCTTGAAGAAATGCTTTAAGTCTGTGTAACATGTCTTACTTGCAAATCAGTTTCCAGATTCTATTTTCCTTTCACCTTTCTTATACGCCTCCCCAGATGAGTTCACCCTTCATTCTTCGCCAAAGCCTCTTTGCCCGGAGACTGTGCGCTCATGATCACACTACTAACACTGTGACCAAAATCTCACCATCAGCAAAAGCTGTCATTCAGCTCTGAACCTCAGTCCTTTCCACTGGAGTGAAGTTTTCTTTGGCTATCCAAAAATGAAATCCCTGTTTCCTTAAAGTGACATTACAACAGAGGAAATTGTGCACTCTATCAGTCTGTACACAAGTGACTGAAAAAAAAGCAATGGACATCTTGAATGTCATGTCTCACCCTATAATAAGACAAATAGAAGATGGATTTTTAATTGGCAGAGGTTAAATTACATGTATCATGGAAATTAGGATATATATTATAAAATGTACATATACGTATGGCTTTCTCTTCGTGATCATTTTGGGAAAAGCTATGTCACACCATCTTTGTCGTGAGGAACTAGTTTTATCCACCCTCTCATTCACTCTCTCTGCCCTCTCTTCCTTTCATTTTGAATGATTGCTGAAGTTTCAGGGTTAATAAATCTTCAGTTCACACAGTTGTCCTGTTTTCCAGTATCCAGGAAGTAACACAAAGCGTGATTTTGCCAAGTCACGATATCCTCACATCGTGTGAGTGGAAAAGTTTCCTGAGAAGAAGGATAAGCAAAACGGCATTACTAGATCTCCCAAACTTTAAGCTTAGCAACAGCTTTGTCCCAGAGAAAATTATTCAGCTTGAGCTTCCCTAATGAATAATGCAGGGAGACTTGGAGTACCAGAACAATCTTCTTGCCATTTATGGATGCTAAGTTACTCAAGACAAAAAGCAAGATGCTAGTTTTGTAAACAGCTATTCTTTGGAATGCCTCCTTTTTCCACCCCTAAGTGAAGAAATCTTCATTGTGCCTGTAAAACTAAAACAGCCTTAGAAGAGAAAGTCTGTGTTAACCTCCTTCACTGAAAGAGCCAGAACAACTTTGAGATGTGCTTTGAATTGGGAAATTTAAAAAAATTAAAAGATTCTTGGATTTCATCTCCAGGGCAATGTTTTACCAGCATCCAAAATCATTGCCTACCTGCCTACAGTTTTCCTGATCAAATGGAGATAATGCAAGGAGAGAGCACCAAATCATGACATGAAATTTGCTGAAATTATTCAGACTCTGGATATAAAGTCTTGCTTTAAACGGCTAAGATTTTCAATCTGCAAGCTGCCTCATGAGGAGCCGTGTTTTGAAACCATAATGCTTTACTTGTTGCTGTTGCTTTCAGTCTGAAACTCAGAGTAGCCCAGTCTGCTTGGCAATTGCACAGTGATAGGTAGAGTGCCACTGAGAAAAGACATATTCAGCCTTGCCCCAGAGAATCAAGATCATCTCAAAAAGAGATGACATCATGTAGGCCATGTTTTTTTCACCCAGACTTCTATTTAACTGGAGTGTATTTCTGAGTATGGACTAGGGCACTCTGCAGGGGTGTTCCATGGCTTAGCATTCACTGTTCCTAATCCTGAATAAAAAGCTTACTTTGAACAGCCCTCATACTAAAATTTCGTGCACCACTTCCACAGTGTTGGCAGAGCTACATGAGTTTTTAGGGAACGGATGCCAGCATTCCTGTCTAGAAACATCCTGAGCCATAAGTTAACTAACAAGTTCATATTGTTGCCTGTACAATTTCTTTTCTCTACTGATTTTGGCTGTGCCACCAAGTTACTGGAATGTGCTGATATGACATCCAGTACACTGCAAGGGGAACGTTCAACACAGTGCAAGAAGAACTGGTCTCATGAGATGTCAGAGCAGCTGTTACACCCCAGCACTGTTTCAGTTTATAAGAATACTTATATCTGGCAGAGCATTCTGAACACATTCAGGACACGTGCTAAGCACTTGTAAAACTGTTGGCTTTGAGCAGTGTGGCACACAGTGCTTCATTGCTTCAGAACTTGTGACTTCAGTGGATGGAGTTAATCCTGATCTACAGCTTAATTCTGTAGCCATGTTTTTTTGTTCGTATGTTTTGTTTTTACAAGCTGGTCATTCAAGTCAGAGGAGAAAAAGGTACAATATTACCCTTGATAGGCATCTCTTAAAGAGACTATCCCTTTGATGGTAGATTTTCTAGGCATGAATATGTTTTTTAAATTTTACCACCTACAGTAACATTCACATCAGAATTTTGTAGGTTCTCAGGCTTCTCTTAGATGACTGAATTCTTCATGTTAGCTTGTAGGCAGCTCTGTATAACTATTATAGCTAGAAAAACCTGGTTTGCATCACAGTTAATCCCAGAGGATTTTAAAGAACTGGGAACAGGAGATCTTTATTCATCTTAAAGAAAAGATGGAAAGTTCTGGGAATGGATTTTCTTAATTTTTCTATTCCTTTTGGCAAATGTAACACTTCCCTAAACCAATCCATTAAGAATTTCAAATTTCAATACTGCTTTTCTGGACACACCTTAAAGGAAACTTGTTCCTCAAATAGCATTGAACATCATTTCCCATTAATAAAGACTCCTTTCAACTATCTCAAACTACTACTTTAAAAATCACACACCAAAACCAGCTAAATAATATAGAAAAATTTTGAGCAGTTGAAATTTCTCATTTTACACGTTTTGTTGCTGGGTTGAGTTTTTAATTGCATATTGATAGTGTGAGTTCAGGAACTGTAGATGTGTAGGTCTTTGAGTATTGGAACCATAAGCTCCAAGGCTTACCCCTATAAATATCTCAGGTCTATAGTATGCAGTCTAGAATCAGATACTGTGGGAGAACCATTGTCACAATCACTGACACAAGAATTTATAAGGGATCAAAAACTTAGAGTCTCTGTCTGTGCCCAAGATCAATAAAAGCTATCCACGAAACTCAGCTTTAAAGACAGAATTAGCAACATCACTTCCTTTGAAACCTGAAAAAAAAAAATACAGCATACAGGGTGTCTGTATATGGCAGAACAAACATGAACAAGATAAAATATTGAAAAGGAAAAAAAATAATTTCCAATTACTCTACTTTCTGGACAAGGAGATATTTTGAAGAATGTGTATCCTACTCATTACTGTTACAAAATGTTCATTTCTTTCACCAACAATTGTTCAACTCTTTACACAGCAAGTACCAGAAGACTCGTCCTGTTCTGAAGCAATACCATCAACCAGTTTCATTCAGTTGAGCTGACCAAATACAAGGGTATAGTCATGTCCTAAACAGTGAATTAACAGAGAATTAAAGTAAAGAATAATTCCATCACAATAAATTAATGAAAGTCATGCTTTGATATGTAGAGTAACTCATCTACCACAGCAGAGATGTGGGTGACTTTGGTTAACCCTTGTGGGCATCTCAGCCCCACACAGCCACTCACTCACTCCCCCAAAGTGGGATGGGGAAGAGGATCAGAAGGGTAAAAGCAAGAAAACTCATGGGTTGAGATAAAAGTTTAATCGGCAAAACAAAAGCTAATTGTGAAAACAAAATAAGGAACTCATTCACCACTTCCCATGGGCAGGTATGTGATCAGTCATTTCCAGGAAAGCAGGGCACTGTCATGGGTAATGGATAATTGGGAAGACAAACTCCAAACATCACACACAACACCCCTGTTCCATCTTTCCCCAGTTTTACATGCTGAACATGACACCATATGTTATGGGATATCGCTGTGGTCAGTTTGGGTCAGTTTTCCCAGCTGTGCTCCATCCCAACTCCTTGTGCACCCCCAGTCTCCTGGCTGGTGGAATGGTGGGAAAGGCACAAAAAGCAGCTCTGTGCAAGCACTGCTCAGTGATAGCTAATATATCCCTCTATTATCAACACTGTTTCCAGCACAAATCAAAAAACATAGCCCTGTACCACCTCCTATAAAGAAAAGAACGCTGTCTCAGCCAAAATCAGTACAAGTGAGCAATGAACATTCGTAGCTCTTGAATTACTGCATCACTAAAAGCTTTGCTGAAAGAGCTGGGAAGGGAAAAAATCACTCCCTCTAAAAGTATTCTGTAGAATCAAAATATTTGATGATCATTTATTTGCTCATATGTGGGGATTTGGAAAATATGCTTATACATACAGCAAATTAGACTTCAATCAAATTTAGTCACTTGAGCTTTTGGAGGACTACCAGTTCAACTTTGAAGAGCCAAATGTAAGAAATTTGTATGATTAAGGTTTCTGTAGGAGGTTATTGTTGGAGTCTTGGGTTCTCAAACTCTTCAGGCGTGCTCTGATCTGGTTCTTTGGTCTGAAAGAATGTATATAGAAGAGATAATTAAATGAGTTGGATCAGATGCAAAATCCAACAGCATTCATTTCCATCATTTGCAAAGCTGACCTCTATTCAAAATGGTCAAGTTACCCTGGTTATAATATTTACTTTCCTATATTCATATACTGGTGTCTGTATTAGTTATACTTGTAATTCATGTTTTCAGTTTAGACTTGTAATTTATACATTTTCTAGGAAAAGCCAGTGGATTTACACTGGAGAAAAAGGATATGTGGGAAGGGAACTGTCTATGTAATACATGAAATGTAGTGCTATTCCTGCAAAGTGAGTTGAAGGTGCTATGCAAGCTAAACAACTCAGTCAGAACCTGTTTATCCTGCATTACCCCGCTAACCTCAGTGAAAAAAGACCACACTGCACAGCACATAAAAGAGGGAATGATAATAAAATCCAATCAAGTCCTATTCATAAATTCAGCTCTATAAGAAAAAAGTGATTTTCCCAGTCCTGAAAGAGTAAATAACTTTCCATATCCAAGATTTTTACTCTTTTGTAAAACTGACAGCAGCCTGTGTCAATTATTAGGATCAAATATTTTCTAGTTTTTAATATGTCATGCAGTGCCATGCAGAAGTGTCTCAGTTTACACACAGAAGACTTACATATGCTTCTATTCAAACCTATTAGCTCCACAAACATTTCTGGTTTAAGATATATAAAAAGGGTTCTCAGATACATTTACGAAAAAATTAAATTACTGTTTTCACACCACTAGAAAAAAATATATATATTTTGAAGCCTGGTCAAGGTAGAGTAAAATACTATCAGTGAAAGGATCAAAATACTCACATAAGCAGAGATTTGGATTACTAGAAAAGCAAAGAGCTAAGTAGGTCTTTTGGTCACAATTCCATTTCTTAGGATGCTGGTTGCAGTTAAACAGATTATGGTGTGTAATATAGTTGATTTGCAGTCTTCATCACTTGGATGTCTCCAGTGTTCAAATTTTGCCTTTTGGTCACTTTCCTACTGAATGAACTTCCACAAGAAATGTGCAGTGCTCAGCATTCTTGGTGGTTTTTTTTCCCCATTGTCTCTGTTAAACAGATAAGGAGTACATATTTAATTTAATTTCTCAGTCCCACAGGTCAGAGGAATTTTTTTATGTCCTTTGATATCTGCAAAATGAGCATCTCATGGTTCCTGTAGCAACTTATCACAACAGTAAGCCTGCCTTTCCATCTTTCTGGCTTATCCAGAGCTAGTTAATGAGTTTCCAGTGAATAAGTTCTAAAGTGGGCCCAATTTTTCTAAAGCCTCAAGCTCTATTTTTCTAGTCTCAGAAGAGAAGGCAGACCTAATGGACATCTGGTCTTTGTGATTTCTAGAAAACACCTTTAGCTTTGGATAATTTTTAAGTTTTGGCATTAGCTCTGTGAATGAAACTGGTTCCTAGGAACATAAAATCCAGACAGCTCCATTCATTCAGACTGATATTGTCCAAAAAAGTAAACAAATAGACATGAAAAGCCTTCTGGGATACAGCTCAATTTTAGCACATCTGTTCAGCTTCTCAGAGCAGGAACATCCCCTGGTATCTCTTAGCTTTTATTAGATTCTGCAGATGCTGAATACGCCATCTGTGCTCCTCACTGAAAGTGAGGAAAGCTGAATAGTGACTGGGCTAAATGACACTATCTCAGCACATGGGAAGCACCCCTGATGAGCCCCAGCAGCACTCGCAGGGGTGGGCACATGGCAGCCTGAACTCCTGTGCCTGATAACGGTGGGACAAGTAGCAAGGTGGTGGGGGAACAGGCAAAAGCAGGTCACTTCACATCTGGCTGCAACTTGTGCACAATGCTGGGCTGCTGCTGTCCCATGGCTGAGCTGAGCAAGGCTCTCCTGCTGGGAACTTGTTGGAGCTTGACTCACGCCTTTGCCTTGGCTGTGCAACACATTTGTGTTGCAGTCTTCAGGGAATTCCCACATCCAAGACAAACACCATCAGCCTTCCTTCCCAGACTTGATTGTGACTTTTCCCTATACATTTTGCTAGTTTGCATGTTGGCTCTTCTTGCTTAACAACTCTGCTTGTGGAAACTGCTCTAATTTCATCTGAGGTTGCCTACACTAAAGTCTGCCTGAATGGACATGATTAAGAAGAATTGGCTCCCTAAAGACAGTTATTCTGCATTTAAAATTCAAAGGACAGTGATTTCAGAAAAGACACGGTTTACACTTGACCCCTCCATTCAATGAAGAAACAAAAGACACAACTATACACTTGGATGTAAAAATAGTCTCAGGATCATGATGAATATTATCTTGGGAAAGAACATACTGTTTCCTTCATTTGTTTGTAGCATTTAAACATGAGTGAAACCCTAAGTTTAATAAGAGATCTATCAATGACTCATATAAAAATTAAAAAAAAACCAACATATCAGTTGTGTGTGAGTAGATAACATGATATGGCCTGTTGAAATCAAGGGGTTTACTGGAATTGTGTCCTGCTAGAGGATATATCTATCCTATCAGTTTTGTGCAGTTTCCACTTTGTTCAAGTTCTGCAGGAGAGAGGGGAATGCACAGATCCTTCCACATAAAGAAGTGGGATGCATTTGAGAGAAGGGTTTGGTCGCCCAATGTCCACCAACAGGCAGCATAGATGTGTGCTCAAAATACTGCCTTCCAGCACATTGTCAGCAGGTTATGTGCTATCCTCGGGCCTTCGGTGTGCTGACCCTGACACAATCACCTCACAGTGGGACCAACACTTTTGTTGCTCACAATTTTGTCAGACTTTAGCCGTTTCTTCTTCTGAGCTCAGAGCCCATCTTTTCACAGCAGGCATCCTCATGGCAATCTGTTCCCATTTCTTTCCCAGTTCTCAGATCGGGCATTGCCTTGGTTCCCTCCATCCACTCTCATTTCTCATTCCAGACCCCTTGTTGAACCAATGGTAAGCATTGGGCTTCCCTCAGGCTGCTATAAATTTGTTTTCCAAACAACACTTCAATGATTTCAAAAGCTAAATTATTGGAGAAGACAGTTTATTCCAGTTCTTGACATCTTCATTTTGCAACCTTCTAACTCCTCCATGGTTTGAAGCTGTAACTTGTAAATCTGAGTCAGTGACATGGTACCTCTGACTGGGAAGACATAATTCATGTCTTTGCAAAAATCTGCCTAACCTTGTTCAAGTCTCTCATGAATCCTCCTGCTGACCATGCTTAAGAAAAAAGGCAGCATCAACCCAGAAAAACTAAAAATTGGGCATGCTGTTGCTCATAGCGGGTTGTTAGCACCCCTAAAGCGGGGTGGGAACAGAATGCCAGACTCTCTCAACCTTGCAGTGATTTTCTACTAACATCCAGCTTGAATCTAGGCGAGAGTTGGCTGATCTGAAAAACAAGGATTTCTCGTAATGACATTATGAATATGAGGGAAATGAGTTGATGAGCATACATAACAGCAGCGGGGCCAGATAAAGCAAGAAATAGAAGATATAGTGGAGGGCAGGGATGGGAGTGGGGGTAAAGAAATCAGTCATCCTTGTCTGAATGAAGAACTATGACAGAAGAATAGTTTGGGAATAGAAAATTAAGACATCAGGAGAAGACAGAGGAAAACAAGTTTGGGTTTGCATGATAAGGTTTTGGCAGTCATGGGGCTGCAGGAGTGGCTTCTGAGAAAAAACACCAGAAGTTGTTCCAATGCCAAACATCTCAAAGACAGACCAAAGCCAAGCCCATCAGCAGTGTCAGTAACACTTCTGTGACAGCATATTTAAGAAACACTAAAAAAAGCTGTGCAGCACCACTTAGGACAGAAGAGTGAGAGCATGAGAGTAACAGCTCTGCAGACACCAACATCAACAAAGAGGGAGAGGGAGGAGGTGCCCCAGGCACCAGAGCAGGGATTCCCTTGTAGCCCATAGTGAAGACCACAGTGAGGCAACAGTGCCGCTGCAGCACTTGAAGATCAATAGTGGAGCAGACATCCACCTTGTGGCCCATGGAGGATCACCCACTGGAGCAGGTGGACGTGCCCTGAAGGAAGCTGCTGCCTGTGGAGAACCCATGCTGGAGCAGGTTTTTCCCACACTGAAGCAGAGTGTGATGAGGAAGGCACACCAAAAATGAAGTGTTATGAGTTGACTGCAACACCCGTTCCCCATCCCTCTGCACCACTTGGAGGAGGTGGTAGAAGAGTTGATAAGGATGAGTCTGAGAAGAGGAGAGGGGTGAGGGGAAGGTGTTTTAAGATATGTTCATATTTGTCATTATTCTACTTTATCTATAAATAAGATTAATTTCCCCAAGTCAAGTTTGTTTTGCCTATGATGGTAATTAGTGAATGGTCTCCCTATCCTTCTGTTGACCCACAAGTGTTTAGTTATATTTTCTTTCCCCTGTCCAGCTGAGGAGGGGGGTGACACAGTGATTTGGTGGCCACCTGGCAGCCAGCCCAGGTCAACCCATCATAACTATTGACATTGTACTAGAAATCTGGGAACATTTTCAAATAATGATGAGCATAAAAAGAGGATTCCACATGAAAATCTGACAAGTATGCTGTTAATCAGATTTTTAAAGAAATATAAATGCATTAATTAGAAGAGAATAAAAGCATGAGTAATCAGAGTAAATAAGCAAGTATAAGCACTGTGAGCCAAAGCTGCTCTGAATAATTAGTGTCATCATACATCTCAGGTCTTAATTAAAACCACACAAAACATGTTGTTAATTTATAGAATCATAGAATCATTAAGGTTTGAAAAGACCTCCAAAATCATTGAGTCCAATCTGTGATTGAACACTACCATGCCAACTGAACCATGGCAGTAAGGGTCACATCCAGGCATTTCTTAAACACTTGCAGAGTTGGTGACTCCATCACTTCCCTGGGCAGCCCATTGCAAAGCTTAGCCTCCTTTTCAGTGAGGAAATTCTTCCTCATGTCCAGCCTGAACCTTAACTTTTCAAAAATCAACTTTACAAAATGTATTGTATTTATATTATTACTTAGGAGTTTACTTGAAGAAATTTGTGCATATACATGGATGTAGTAGCTGCACAGAAGAGCTGGGAGTGAATGACAAAATGGGTCATAAAGCAATATTGGTTCAACTGTCTTAATTACATTCCAGATGAGCATCAGCTATAGGCTATCAGCTTTTGCTGTCTCTACAGCAAGGCATCATTACTTATGATTCATGATTAAGATCATCTTAATACTCATTAAAAATATTATACTGGCACAGTCAGTCCTTGAAACAAAACCAAAACCTGTGTAGAAATTTAATGCCCTCACAGAATCACAGTGGGTCAGATTGGAAGGGACCACAGTGGATCATCTGGTCCAGCCTCCCTTCTCAAGTAGGATCACCCTAGAGCACACAGGATTGCATCCAGGCAGACGGTTCTTGAGTATCTCCAGTGAGGGAGATCCCACAACCTCTCTGGGCAATCTGTTCCAGTGTCTAGTCACTCGCACAGTAAATAAGTTCTTACTTATACTGAAATGGAACTTCCTATGTATCAGTTTCTGCACCCCTGTCTTTTCCCTATCCTAACATATTGGGGTTCTAATATGGAACCTCATATTTGATTACATCATTAGAAATTAGTTTTTTAAACAGCTACAGAAAGCAATGTCCTTCCCTGATTTACATAGTAGATTAAATCAAGTTAGAGAAAAAGTGAAATTAATTTACATAATAGGCATCATGCAGTCAGTGTCTTTTGATACTACTCTGCCTTATATACCAAACTCTTCTCTTCTCTTCTCTTCTCTTCTCTTCTCTTCTCTTCTCTTCTCTTCTCTTCTCTTCTCTTCTCTTCTCTTCTCTTCTCTTCTCTTCTCTTCTCTTCTCTTCTCTTTTCTCTTCTCTTTTTTTTGTTCCTTTCCTTGCTGAAGATGTAAACAAGTGCTTCTGTGATACTAACAGTTTCTACAGTACACTTGATCTTAGACAAAAGACTGATAAGCAGCCTATAGATTTATGTCTGATGTTTGATTGCCTGTTCAAATTTAAAATTTCAGATTGGTTATCTTCTGTTTCTTCTACTGTATCTAATGATTCCAGCTTACATTTAAGCTTTTCCCTCAGATGATGCTGTCAGAGCAACTCTCTTCTCTTGGTCATCCTAGTGCCAAAAAACTTTTGTGATTTACTCCTAAGGTGTATTTATTTGAATTTATTATGGTCAATTAGGGAGTTTGACATAGACAGGTTCTAAGAATATGAAGAGATGAAAGCAAGTTGAAAAAAAATTCAATCTGCCTCCACTCAACTGGTTCCCTACTTTGGCTTATTTGTGATATTACTTTTAGAGAACTATCTATATTTACTAGACTTACTTCAGGAATGCATTAAAGTCGTGCTCAAAAAGCTGAAAGAGAGTAAGAAGAGATCGCTGGAAGCAAGATGACAATGGTGGTGGAAAAAAGCCAGAAACTAGGATATGCCAGAAAGGAGAAGCATAGTGGAGTGAAGCACCAGGAGCAAAGCAGGGATCTTGGAGGGGAGTAACTGTCTCTAAACTGGTTTCAGGCTTCTCATTAAAGCTGCTGAAGGCTCCTGTGTGATTTCAGAGGTCTTTCATGAGCTCAGGTGCAAATCACTGCCACAGCAGAGAGCTGCAGACTCATGGCCAGCAACAGAACGCATCTGGAGAAACAGTAGGGCTCATTATTTGGCCCCCAGAAATCTGACAAGAGTTCAAATGCCTAGAAATGGATCTTACATCACCTGAGCCTTGCACAATGCTGGCACTTGGCATTAGCAGTCTCTACAAAGGGATGCATTCTGCCAGTGACTAGAAACATGCTCTGATACAGCTGTGTAATAGGTGGATTATGTGTGTTTAATCTCCTCTCCTGGACACACTTCACCAAATGGTGAAACTAGTCACATCAGTTCCAGTAAATCATGAGAATGCCTTTACCACAGGCGGACCTGCCCCACCTTTTCCCAAAGAAAGTGTTACACTATGCTGTTNTGTGCCAGGGCTTCCTTGGCACAATTCCTGGTGCCTGAATAAACCATCTGGGAAGCCCCTCCGCTTGTCTCTCCTTCCTCAGCGCACCTGGAACATCGGTGGGTTAGGTGAAACCCATATAGGACCTTTGCCAGCCGTCTCAAGCTTCGGAGCAGCCCAGCCAGCCCCTAGAACCGCAAGCGGACACCCAGTGCCCCTACCGGCAGCATCACGGCAGGAAAGGACACTGTGCTTTAAGCAACTGGTTATTCAGCAGCTAGATAACTTGCTGCTGACAAGCTTCCTAATTAGTTATTAACAGTTATTCTGCTCATTTTTATTTAACACATACCACATGACACCACTTTTATTAATCCTTCTGTTTATCACCTAGAAATTCAATATAAGCTGAAACCATGAGAATTTTCTATCTTAAGAGCTATGATACTCAGCTATTGCAGACATAGCATGTTTTTTATTTGGTTTGGAAGTGACTCAGAAGAGCTCTCACTCAACAGCAGTTTCCACACGTCTAAGGAAATAGTTCAGGTAGCATTTGTAGCAGCTGTTGTGGTGCCTTTGGTGATTTTATTTTTCTTAAAATGTATAATTCATCGTACTAATGATAAGCATCAATTATGAGGCCCAACTTGTGTTTCTAGTTTGTGGCATATTTATCTAAGATTTTTAGATCCAAGCATTCATCAGTTTCAACCATAAAGTGTCTCAACCAAGCGGTGCAAAGATTTACAAAACAGCAATTCTGGGTCTGCACTCTTGCTCAGTGTAACAAGCGCTGGGTCAATATTGCTCTCCTTGGTGGCCTTGCACCATGATCATGTCACTGCTCCTCAGTTTCCCCACGGAGAAAAAATAAAATGGAGAGAGTGCTACTGCCTTTGTTGGGGAGGTATAGTGACTCCACAGATATTGCATGAGCACCAAAGTCCAGATCTATAGAGTAAAAGTTTGCACATGAGGTAATTGTTTGGGCTCTCTTTGTAGTCAATGAAAAGAAATAGGAAACTGCAGGGGATGATTTATGTCACTCCAAAATAGTAATTTTAACTAGGGCAAATGAATCCCATCTTGGAAGTGACTGTTTGGCTTCAATGACTATAAAAGGAGTCAAGGAAATTATCTCTCAAGTAAATGTCAACACTACAAACACGTGAAGTTCATTAAAATTATTCCATCTGAAGGTCTCTGCTGGTCACAGCAGGGACCTCAATATCCTGTTATTAGCCTCTGACCTTTGCCGGCTCAAAGAGCCTTTAGACTGAGAGGACACTTTAACTCCTGCAAAAGGGCAACTAAGAGAGTGAAAGAAACTTGTAAACTGCTGTCAGTCTGCTCTGTACAGAGATAGTGAGAGAAAACCTCTATTATAGCAGTACTACGGATACCTAAAGCTCCAGACTCTGCCTGTCTGGCTAAAAAATATGTACTCTATCATGATGAAGACAAATACATGCCATGTTTATTGCAAAAGTCCCTAGGGAAACATGTTTTGGTCATAACACCACTGTATTAAGTGCTGTGTTTTAAACTAGAGACACTCTGCATGACAAACATCCTCACAAACTGCCTCACAGGCAAGACAATCAAAGTATTGTGGTCCATCCCTTTAAGATGGGAAATTGAGAGAGAGATTGAAAAGTGACTTGCCCAAATTATATAGGAAGTCTGTGGTGGGACCTTGTTTCTCCCAAAATGTTGTATATAGCCACATGCTTGCAGCAATATTGCTAGTCTGGGGACAGAGGGACTCCTTGCTATCAGGGCTGTGCTTACAGATGCTCTGTGATTTGCTGTTCTGTAATTTGGCTTAATTTCTTGTAAATGAAATGTTTTGCAATGCAGTGCATAACTGTACAGTATCAAACCGCATCATCGAGTCAATACTCAGCTCTTTGGTGAAGAGAGGATGGAAGAAATCCCTTGAGTGACTTTCAAGAAGTTTCAAAAGACTCCTTTCCTTAGCCAAACAATGTGGAGACAATCAAGGCTGTAATAATAGCTTGAAAGCAAGCAGGTTGCTTGGTTATATTCTCAGCATGAAGCTAAAAGTTTAAGGTTATACATATGTAGGACCAAATGTCAGCTGCTGCTAAAAAAAGTGTTCAGATTCCAAGTACTGAAAATTTACTCAAGGTCTGTTTGCAAACTCATAAAGTTTGAAAAATGGTGGGTTTGCATTTATAATTAAAATCCAAATTTATAAACAAGAGTTGTTGGTCTCTGATGAAAAACAGATGAGAAACATTTCTTAAGGGAAATGGAATTTTTTGCCTCCATAACACAAAAGAGGGAAACATCATAGCTGTCAAATATAAATGGACAAAAGTTCAAGGGTAAGTTGTGAGGTTTAGAGAAATGCTTAGTAATGGCATGATTCAATATTATTATGCCATGGTGGTCATGTACAATCACTGAAAAAAATCTCTGCTTCCATTATAATGGATTCATCTTACGCTTTGGGGAGAGACTACATTAGCCAGATCCCTGGCTTTCATGCTTTTTAATTATGGTTAAAGATCAGCTGTTTTATCCTCATGAGTATGTGATTCCTAATGGCTGTCAGAATTCCCATGATTACCTATTATTCCTTCTGCAGCTTGCAATTTCCAGTTCTGAATGTTCTTCATACACAGAAATCTTGTATTTGTCACCAGAACTTATAGCAAAAGCATTGTTTCAGGACAGATTTATACTGTGACCACACCATAATTTTCTGAATCTTCCTTTCACTTTCCATATGATGTATTTATAAACACGGTTTTTAAAAAATGTAAAATAAATGTCTTCTTTGTCACACAAATAATGGATTCACATCCACGTACCAGGATGTAATGTTACGCATAGCAACAACTTTATTTGAAATCTTGGAGATAATATCATGCAGTGAATGTCAAAGGCAAAGTCAACATATTTTCAATTTCTCTTACCAGAAAAGAAGAGGAAGGAACGTTAAAGGCACTGATTTAAGGCTGATAAAAAGAAGCTGTTGCATGTAATCTCTTTTATTCACTAAGATAATCTGTTTTACTCAGTATCATGAGGTTTATCTGAGGCAAAGGACATAGCAGAATTCAGATAAAAGATGGACTTTTGCTTGGAAAATAAGAACTTCAGCAGTTAGATAATACTACAATAATTTAAAATTGAAACAAAAGGTAGTGATTCCACTAAGAGGCCCATATTTCATTTCCTCCTTGATAAGAAAATTTCAGCAGGTTATTTCCTAATTGCTTTGGGGAATCTGATTAAGTCTGCATCAGACACCAGCCTGCTCTTGTGATCCAGTGCTGGAATAAGATCTAGATGGGAAGGCTTACATGAGGTAATCCTTATCCAAAACTGATGGTATCTTCAACCAGACTGATTTCTTTAGAAGAACTTCTGTTGAAAAACAGCTGTTGAATCCCTGGAATGGGTCTGGGGAACCCCTACCTGGATGCCAGAGCCTGACAATGACTTATCTGTGTTCAGTGGCAGGCCAGCAGCCTGAACCTGGTTGGCCTTAAGTAAAAGGTGTCATAAGTAGGAACACTGGACAATTTTTAAATAAAATATATGTATCTCCAAAGCAAAACAGTTTCTCCAAAACCCAAAGTTCTAGTGGAATTTGGAATTATATGCTCTGAATTGCTTGTGGTTTGTTTCATTTGCTGTTTTTTATTTCCTGTGACATTTAGCAGTACTGTAAAACTTTTGAGTGAGTGACAGTAAAAAAAAGTGCCAGGAGCAGAGAAGATTTTATGCCCTTTGACTGCACACTGTCTGGTCTCAATTTACTGACCCATGAATTCTTGACCACCTCTCAATCTACATTCATCTGTCTGTCAGGTAAATGCCTCAATTAATATGGAATCAATGGAGGTGTTCATGCCTTATGGTTTTTTGTCTTTTCTTTTTATACCCTTTTTATATATTTTATACCTTTTTCTTTCCTTGTACCC
>VYZT01050047.1:0-15573 GCA_013400735.1 Pomatostomus ruficeps | reverse complement strand
TTTGAATTATTTTTGCTGCCAAATAAGCCACTATATCTTGATAAGTATATCAATCTGAGTAACGATAGTCTAAATTTACTTGGTGAACAGAAATAACATTTTACCTTTTCTGTTGCTGATGTTTCAGTGAAGAACTGAGAAAGGATAAATGCTGTGAAATCTAATAAAAAATTTTTGTGGAAATTGATAATCTCATACTATCTTAAATGCATAGAAAAGAGTATTCAGCAGTAATCCAAAATGCTAAAAGTCATTAAAAATATATTTATGAAATGTTCTGCTTTCAAGAGATTTTGAAACAGGCAAATACTACACCTGTTGTCATTCCTGGGCTCATTAAGCAGACAGAAATTTCTGTCATAGCTTTAGACACATTGCCTTCATTATGCTTCAAATGCAATGTTTTAAAACACTATATATGAGTATATATTTGTAGAATGGTGTGGTGAAAATAGTGGAATCTACAGTTGATACAGAAATCAAAAAAAGATTTCTATCCAAAGGTGAAAATTCATCCTTAAAACCCAGACACTTCTAATCAAATTTCATTTTTTTCAAATCTCATAATTTGTTCTAACCTGCTCTAAAAGCTGGAGACACATTTGAATGGTAAGAATGTTATTTTGAATAAAAATCAAGGTTTCACTGGCTTAAGCTGTGATTTTGAAACATCTGTTTAAAAAATCATATCAGCATTTTCATCTTTAAAGTATTGTAAGTTTTGCATTCTTCCTGAAACTTCATCAGGACTCAGTTTGACCATAGATAAAGAGGAATTAGACCTCTGAATTTGTTTACAGAAAATTTATTTCAACATAAGTTATTTAGTTTATAAGAAAGGAAAAGTTTATATGTGGACCCTAAAAAAGGAGAGAAAATGAATATATGGTTGTAATCATGTATGTAAATCAATTTAAGCAGAATTTTACAAACATGTATAGGAATTAATTTGATTTTATAATGATGAAAAATTATTCTTGATTACTATAAAAATTGTGTATTTGTATTTTGCACAGCTGTAGCTGCAGCCTCTTCATGACCATGTCCAAGACTTTTGGCCTTTAGTCCCCAGTACAAATATGATTGGTAAGGGATTATGCCAAACTTAGTGTTACAGACAATTTTGAAATGGAAGGATATTCTCTATTCCTGTTAAAATAGTGCTGTAGGAAACAAAAATAAATTGAGAATTGCTGGAAAAGAAGAGAGCACATAGGCAATGGCCAGATAAGGTGATTTATGTGACACTGTATCTAGGTCATAGCCTCAGACCTACCTTTTTATTAAAAAATATTTAATGCAAATGCAGGAAAATTATTTGAAGAACTGTAATTGGAAACTTTCCTCCAGGTTCAACATCTCAACCAGCTCACTGCATTCTTGTTCTAGCTTTATCTTGCTCTCCTTTACCCTTTTTGGTTAGTAACTCTTGATTGTCTTTTATGCAATCATGTAGTTTTGATAGTGGAGAAAAAAAAATGATGGGCTAGATGAGAAAAGTGGGATAATTAAGACAAAGAAATAGCTAGGCTGGTAAAAATTCTGCTTTAAACACCAGAGGCTGAGAACAACTTTATATTTGTTTCTGCTTTACTGTTTGCTAACAATTTTCTGATCTCTAGACAATCATCTGCCAGTGACTGAAACATTACCTTTACACAGAAATTTTAAAAGAGAAAAGATAACAATCTCTGTCTCTATAAGAGATATTAGTATTAGCCTTTGGGCATTTTTGGAACAATTTCCCACTTCCAGAGATGTTGGGAAGTTTTAGAGGTGATTCTGTCTCAAAACTAAAACTGTCTCTAACCATCCTTTCAGATTACTCAAAACTACTAGACATCACTTTATGTCCTGTACAAGTTACATCAGATTCCCTTCCGAAGCACTCATTCTACTTGCATTCTTACCCAAAGCTGATAGCCCTTCATCTGACTGACTTTCAGTGATACCTAGAATTTACCAACATGGACAAGAGGAGACAGAACTGAACATAAGCATCAAATTTGGCCTTGAAAATTGCAGTTACATGTGTTTCATGCTTTGTTCATGATATGGCAAAGCTTTTCTGTTGCATTATTTACCTACAGAAGCTGTGTATTCCCAACCACTGCCTTTTTCTTAAATCATACAGGTAGTTTCCCATTCCCCACTTGCCCTTTTAAATGACAAGAAGCAGGCAGGGCTATTTAAAATTCCAAGTAATCCTTGGTCCCCAATGTTTTTCTTAGATGATTGAACTATGATAATATTCTGGGGGGTTTTTTATATATAAGCAAAGGCAAAATGGGGGGATTAATAAAATCTATTAAAATGTGAACTTAATTTGTAATTTAAAACATCTTGAAGGAATATGTTGCCTATAGATCTGAATGATTAGGTTATTACTAAAAAAAGGTTCTTACAATTAATAAAACACTATTTACTCTACCTAGAAGCTCCGTATAAATCTGTGCTGCCATGAAGAAACATAGTATTCTTTTACATACCAATGAAACTATAAAATTAAAATTGAAATTTCCAAAATTTGAGTAAAGAAAAATAGTATATATGGGAGTTTGAACCTTTACGTTCAAACCATGTTGAAAACCGACTGTGTTTACTTACATGATTTTCTTGCTGTCTCGACTCCATTTCAGTATCCCACAAGTCATTTCACACAGTCTAAATAAAATATGTCATGGAGCCATCAATCCTTTTGAACTCAAAGTTTATGTCCTTTCTATGCAAATATACACATCATATGTGATTATATATGATACACCTCAATAAATAGGACTTTTGACATTGCAGGTAAAAGGGATTGCCTTGGCCTGAACTTTTAAATTGTTTAAACAGCTGACTGGTGGCCAGCTAAGCACTGCTTTGACTGTTTCAGCTGAAAGATTGTCAGTGTCACCTATGACTCACCAAAGTAGTCATTAAACAACATGCAACATTTTCTTGTGTCTCCGGAGGCTATTGTGCAATTGCAAACTGGAGCTGGGAAAAACACAAAGGAGACAGACTATGATCTGAGAAGAGATAAAACCAATACAAAATGGATTCCAGTCCTGGAGAGGTAGAAAGCTTCACCATGGACATCATGCCTCTCTGCAGACCTGGCCAATGCCTCTCGTAGTCAGCTTATTCCCCATTCCTCATGGGAAGACTGGCACCACTGATTTTAGGACCCAAAACCACACCGGTAAGAGAGGAAAACACCAAGAGAAAGGGACAAATGGTAAAAAATTTTCTTGCTTGACAGCCATAAATGTGTTATTAATGCAGCTCCTCTTTTATACTGGATGCTGAGTGGAAATATTACTTTACCTGGTCTAGAGATAAATGTGGGATGTTCTGTTCAGTCTCCTAAAGTTTTAATTAAGTTTAAAATTGAAATTTTAATTTATATATATTCTCTTTTATCCACATTATTATTCAGTGTCTGCATATGCATTTTATTGATGTGTATATGTATACATAATTGTAATATTTATCCATCTTGTCTTTCTTTAGGCATTTGCTATTGGTTTACCTTTAAATATAATGTTAGGAACTCCAGCTCTTCCCTATGGCTCTGCCTCCACCACACCCCTCATCCATCATTATTTTTAATGTGTTTCATCTGCTTTCACAAATCCTTCCATGGCAGGTGTTCATAAATCTGTTTGCTCCCAGGATATATTCTTACCCCCTAAGCTTATTAACTCGTAGTCCCTATTTCCTAAACTTACGAGCTAACAGATTTTCCTTCCCTCCCACAAATCCATTTCCTTCAGCAATATGTATGCTTTTTTCTCCTGTGTTGAGGTAGAAATTCCCTGTTTCAGACAGATAATCTCCTAAATGTGTCCCAGGGCGCAACAAAGAAGGAAAGCAAACCAGTTTATTTCCACAGTTGTGGACAGCAAGAGTGGGGAATAATAATGAAGCAGTTCTTGTATTACTTAGAATTTAAGTTACTTGATTAGCTGGGTTTGGAACATAGTAGAAAAATCTAAAGTGTTTCAAAACTATCCATAAAAGCAAAGCACAGTTCCCCTTGCTTATGTAAAAGCTGCCCACAGGTTTTTAGATAGTATATATGTTTCAGGGAAGGAGTGGGTAGAGGTCTTAAGCTGTGTTCTTTGAAAGTAAACTGGTGATTTCCAGGGGTGGCTCATGCAATGTCTTGGAGAACAGTTTCAAATTTTCTTAAGTGAGATTTTTCTAAAGGCAATTGTCTTTTCTAAAGGTGTGATTTTTTTGCAATGCTTTTCAAGGAATCAGAAGAAAATAAGAATGTTAGTTCTCTAACTAGGGGGGGGGGGGGCAAAAAAAAAAAAAAAAANNNNAAAAAACAAATAGAACTGCTCTTAGGTTGAGAGGGTCCAAGGAGCTATGAATCTGGATTCATGTGACACCATATGGTCATGATCATTCTAGTAGACCTTAGTCTGGGACATAACAGACCAGCAACCATACCTTGCCATATATAGAATGCTTGCGACGTTATTGGACATTTGAAAGGATATTTGAATAAAGGGGGAAGCATAGGAAAATACAAAGCTAAAACTGAATAATCAGTCTATTCATTCTTTCAAAGGGGTGTGTGTGTGCTGTGTTCTTTAATCACAAATACCTTACACTGTCACTGAGACATCTTTTTGCAGATATTTTTAATATAAAGAACAATGATACTATAGGAGGGAGAATGGAAGAGAAGCGACAGTGATTTGTATTGCGGTATGCCATCCTTGTGTGCTGTGAAGCAAGTTATTTTAGTTTCTTACTTGTTTCAGAATGTAGGCCTATTAGATGCTAAAAATGGTAAGATTACCCTTTAAAATCATTCGTTATATGTTATGAAGTCTTAGAAGGGAATCTAGGAAGAAAGAAATATACATTCCAATTTAAATGAGGTGCTGTATTGTGATACTTAAAGGAAAAAACACAGACAAAGCCAATTTTAATGAGCTCTTATACTATATAAGGAGAGGAAAGCAGACAGATATATTCTTGAAATGAACTGTTAAACCAATGAGAGGGAGCAAAGAAAAGACAGATTCGTTGCCTAAAATGAGCTCTGCAAGAGGTGAAAGCATAAGGCATAGAAAAAAAAATATGTTTCATCTTGCTAACCTCTTTACTGTTTCCTTTTCCAAAAGTTCAAATGTTCATTACAGGTTCATGGCACTAATGTGGATGATAAATAAAAATAAAAATCATACAGTTGTCCTTTATATCCATTATTATTCATTTGTTTTACAAAGAAAACTAGAAAATATAATTAAGCATTAGGCCGTAATGGAGCTGGGAGCTATACTGTATGATGACAGGTAGCAGACAAAAGGGAAAATGGGAGGAAATAATGGAAGGCAAGATAAAAGTAAAGTAATATTGACTGGAATGCAATTGTACATACAACTGAATTTTCATTCCAATGAAAGAATTTAAGACTTTAACGTTTATTATATCTGACTTACAGCAGGATTCTAAATAACCATGTTTCCTTCTCCAACTAAAACATATTTGGTACTTTTTAAATGTTTCAGTTTAATATTATAAAAACTGTAGTACAGTGAATATATGGATGATTATTTCAGAGTGAGATAATTTCTCTCTTTAATTTCAAAGCAGTAAATATTAGATGTATTTTTCTGTCATTAGATTTGTTTTCTTCCAAAACTTAAGTAAGAGCAAAATTGGTACAGTTCTGTGAAACGTTTAGATCTTACCAGAGTTTCATTTACCTGAGGAAAATTAGTCTGACAGCATTTACCTATGCACTTGTGTGAACGTGTGTTTTCTAGAAGCATTATTTTGAAAGATTCAAAGAAATAGTTTGGCACTTCGCCTTACCAGTGGAACCATAACTAGGCTGCTTTAAAAAAGCTCACCTTCTAATAGATGAATAAAAGAAAAAATAGAAATCAGTTAAGCTTCCTCACAAATTATGAACAGTCAGCAGTCAAAAAGGTATAAAGGATATGCAAATATAAAACACAACACCCATAACAAGGTCAGAAATAACCCAGAGTTAAATTTAAGAGGAAAACAACTCCCTAGACTTGTATTAAAAGCAAAAAGGCTGTCTTTCTGCATAGCTAGTAGCAGTGATATACAGTTATAGGGTAAGTGTGAAGTATTCTAATCAGAGACATATCCGTTTCTGACCTTGAAATCAAGTATATGAATGAGTCAAACAAATAAAAGTGAGGTTAGACAAAAACTAGATGAAGACAGGTAGCTAAAATGGATTATTTTAGCAAAATTAGTAATTCTGGTTTTAGCATGTAGCAGTCATAACTCGCTCAGCCTGGAATTTTCTGCCTATCCTGTACCCAAATTCCTTATCAGAAGTACTATTTGGCACCTCATTTTGACTTTTGGAAGAGGTAAATTACTTCTTTCCACAAATAGCTGTGAATTTTGGAACCTACTGTTAAGGAAACTTCTCAGTCTGGCCATTCACAGGACTCTGGCAGTCATAATCCCAATGCCAGAGACTTCAACTGCTGGGTCTCCTGGCTGGGCCACAGGTCCCCACACCCTTTGCTCTGCCAAATGTTGGCAGCTCAGGGCCTCTTTGCTGGAGTCCTGCCACCCAGAGCTCCATGTGCGGCTCCCACTGCAGTGGCACACCCAGCTACTGGCACTGACTGTATTCCCCAGCTCGTGAATACCAAGGTTATCAGCAGGTTCAGAGGAATTAAACAAACTGGTGGACTAAGCCATAGACTGATAATAAAAAGACCAGGTATAGGAAATATCTTGCAAAGAACTTTGATCCAACATCTAGAGGATTCCATGAAGAATGATCTGCAGAAAAACGCTGGATTAAATTGCTCTTCCTAAATGCCATCCCTTGCCATTTTCTGAAATAGAGATCATATCCTTCTGTCTGCAGGAGGCAATGAGACAAATATAGACCATTGATCTGACCAAATTAGGGCAGTTAACTTTCAAAATTCTTAAACGTTGGTAAAACTGGAAAACATGTAAGGACCATCTCCTATTCACAACAGGACATCATAGAGGTTTCTCACTAACTGGCATTTAAATTAAAAGCACAATTAAAGAAAATATGTTCAGAATAAAAAAAAATCTATTTCTCCAATAAAAATTCAAGCAGTATTAAAAATCAGATGTAGATCACAAGTATTAAAAGCTAAATGCAAAATTAATATATTTAATGTTTCCAACAGCAGTTTTACTAAGACTGCAATTTAATACCTTGCGTAAAACCAGGGCAAATGTTTGGGTTTAAAAAGCTGCTGTGTACAAGGCTTTTCTCTGTGCCCAAACTGTGGTTTCAGAGCTCCTCATATCTGACATGAGAGTTTAAGTGCAGTATGGCAGCAGAGATTCTCCTGCTGGCCCAATCACCCCCTTGGAAAAACATTATCTGCATAAACAAAATACAGCATTCTGTTTCAACTGATAAATAGGGTACCAAATAAGAACATATTTGCTTAAATATTCCTGTCGTAGTGCAGCTATTGGATTTTTATTATTCATTGTCTCTCTTCTTTTGTGACTTTTGCAGAAGATCCCGTATCCAAGGCACCTGGCAGTTAAAGCAAGTGCTTTCCTCCATACTTAGCCCATGACCTAGGCTGCCTGTTTCTTTCCAGTAGAAGTCCTGTGGCACAATCCATTTGTGTGCAATGCCAGAGTTTAAATCCCGGCTGGAGGCAAGCTGAGGACAGTACAGTTATCTCACTTGCTCCAGTGGGAATTGAATCATATTTCTGATCTGAAGAAAACTTCAGTTAATTTTTAAGGTAAATTCTTAAAGTTATATATATTTTCTTAAAAGTTCAAAAAGGCATAGCCACAGTAAGGGGAAAGAATTGAAGGTTAAAGTCTTATGATTTCTTAACTTCTCATTTCTGTTATTTAAATGTAATGTTATTCATAAATTTAAGAGCCTTGTTTACTCAGCTTTTTAACTTTCCTCATCTTACAAATCCATATTTCTAAAGAGATACCATGCTATAAAAACCATCATCTAGGAACTAACAGGATTTTCTCTTATTCTACCTTTGCACTTTAGTAATGATATATTTTCATTGCAGCTATGTATTTCGGATTGAGAAAAATAGTATACGTCATTTAAAACAATATAAAAAGGTAAACCACATAAAATAGATATATTTATCCATGGGGTATCTTGATTATGAGATATCCACATCATATTTGTATTTTTGGATTAAAATAATAATTTAGGATGGCTATATTGAGGATTAACTTCTGTGTTTCTGTCATTAAAATGCTGTCATTTGCAAATGAAAATTCTTTGAGACAAATTTCGTTGTAACATTTCAAAGAACACATTGCAGTGGCATATTCTATGATCTTCACTTTTTTTTGAAGGTACTTGTGATGAATGAGGGCTACAATGAATAATATTTCACACATGTTTTTTGAAGGAGTTTAAGTAATTGCAATCTCATTTAAGTTACTATGACTCTTGATCCTTTTTCTACTTCTCACATATAGTGTTTGAAACCTTTAGAACACTTACAATATTTACTCTTCCAGCACTTGTGAGATACAGAGAAGTGTTACTGATCTCATTTTAAAAATGAGAAGAGCAAGACACAAAGGTGACATTGTTGGGTGGAACATGAAGGTTATGTGAGTGGTCTTGAATCATATAAATGATTCAGTCATGTATGCAGTACAAGACTGCAGAAAAAAACTTAGTTTCAGAGTTTGAAAGCTGGGTCTTACACCCTAACTGCTGAAGTATCTTTCTAAAGAAAGTATTAAATATACAGGAGTGATCTTTCAAAGAGTCACAACTTCTTTTGTACACCTTTGACATGCAATATCAGCAAGCAATATCAGGGGACTTTGAGTCTGCAAAAAGGAACAGGTGTCATTCAGTTAAGTATATGAATAATTTCATTGTGCTGAATGAACACATGTTTTGTATATGAATAAAAGTCAGTCTGGTACAGCATATTTTAGATAACACAAACATCTAAATAGTAATCTCTTGTCAACCTTAGATCTACAGTTACCTTAATAAATTTGTAGAGTTAATCAGTCACTTAAGACATGATTCAGAAACTTTTTCATGGGCTTATTTTGCTCCCACTGAGTTTTAGGCTTTGGTAAAAACAAGATTAAACTTTTTAGGAAAATAATCACAAAAATGTTTCTAATTATGTCATTTTAATAGGGCAAGAATATCCCTTTGGATACTATTTAAGTTTGTATCACTTATGTTCCAAAGGACTGAACTCCTCTTTATAGTTCAGTAAGCAGAAACCCATTTCTTACTTACAGTTTTCTATATAATCCCATTGACATATACTTGTTAAAATATTAACTGTGAAGTATTTAGGCCAGATTTAAACGCAGTAATAAGTAAGGGGATTTGCATAATACTGGCAGTGATGGCAGCTTTGAAATGCCAGCATCATTTTTCACAATTTAAAGCATAGTGCCTTTGCAAAGAACCATTTATTAATACCAAATCACTGTTTCAATAAAGCATTAGAATTTCCTGCAGAGAATAGCCCTTGGGCAGCATTCTGAAGTAATAGTGAATTGCTATTCTAATCCACAATAAAACATTTTAATAAGTGTGATAAATGACTCACAAAGGGCTTCAGATTTCAACATCAGTAGAATTAGAATCAGGCAAAGACTGGGTCTGGGTGATAGATGTAGAGGATTTTTGTGGTAAACAGTTTGCAATGTCAAGACAATACCATCTTATTGAACTTTCAGAGACTAAATTCCTGTCCATTTGTCATCTTGTTGCTAGCAGACATAGATGTACATAGAGTAATAGACTTACATTCTTATCAGCTGATACAATCCTGTAACTCCTGGACTGCTTTAAAGAGATCAGAAAATGAAACATTCAACAAGAAGGCGGTGAAAAAAAATCAAAAGACTAAATAAAACCAGAATGTTTTTATTCCTGCAAATATTTTTTTCTAGCATGAAGCTAGAACAATTCCTGGTGGAGCTAATACTCCCACTAAGTCACTCCGCTTTTTACAACACTTTCAAACTTCTGTGAAATTAGTCTCTTTTGTTTGTTTTCAAACGAAAATAAGAAATTATATGGTTACATTATTAATTGGTTTTAGAGTTAAAAACTGGTTTAATATTTCATGTTGAAGATAAATCAGAAATAATTTTGCTGTTTTTCTGTGGTTTTCAATCTCACATCACAGTAATACTGGAGATAAGGATTTTAAAAAACATAAAAGGCAAGGGAATGAAAAACAAGAAGATGCTTACCTTTGAACAGAATGGTGTTGTGACTGAGTTTTACTTGGTTAGATCATACATTGAAAGTAGATCCATCTTACATAACTTTCCCTATCTAAAACTTTGTTGCTGGGTGTAGATTAGTTGTTCAGGCTTCCTCTGCCATTATGAGAAAGAGCAAGAATAGCAGTTCATATCTTACGTATTTGGTCCTTCCTCTAAAGTACCTTTTTCTCTCTGCACTATGCAAGAGTCCTATCTTAGTCTTGGTGGTTAAATTTATGGGGTAAATATTGGTGAGATGAATCCTATTAGTAGAAAAATTTCTCTTGTATTCTCTGGTTAGGACATTATCTTTCCTTAATAATAAGCTAATAGGAGGATAAACAACTATAATTTTTTCTTAACACAATGACAGAACAAATAGTCTTTTAAATGACCGTTAAAATGCTCACTGACTCCAGTGGTGGTGATTCAGTACTTGTGCAAATCAGTTTTATTTATTTAATGTTTTGTTAAACAAGCCTTAAAATATTTAGAATCAAATCCTCCAATATTTAATATTATTGGACTGTTTCTTTATTGCCTTACATAACATGCTGTAATTTAAAGTGTGCAGAAAGCATCAAGGAAACAAGAGCCTCAGCTGTGACGTTAATAGTAAAAGGCTAAGCAAGTCATGTTCTAAGCCAACTTCTAAATGGGATGAGTCATTTAGTGACAGTGGAGCAAGAAGACTGACGTACTCTGCTTTTCTTGTCTCAGTTGTCAACAAACTCTCTTAAGCCCTGTGCCTGGCATCTGTGAGAACACATTTAGAGTACAGCATCTGGTTTTGGACAAATGAGTCCAGGAAAGATACTGATAAATTGGAGTGATTTTAGCAGAGAGCCCTGAACTGGGTAGGAGCTGGAGCACCTATCCTGTAAGGAGAGGCTGAAGGACCTGGATTTGTTCATTCTGGAGAAGAGATGGCTTTGTGGAGACCACTCAATGCCTATGGAGAGGTGTTTTGCACCAGGAGGTGCTGATTCATCATGATTCTAGTAAGAAATGCCCTCAGACTCTAGGGTATAATTTAAAATTATATTTATTAGAGCTAATGTTTTAAGAAGAGAAAATCACAGATTTTTTTATAGCCTTTCAGATGCTGAAGCAGTGTAAAATTCTTGTAGCATTGAACAGGACTCCAGCCCCTGCTCAGCATGTCATACAGACCTCATCCATAGTAGAGATCCTCCCTTCCATTGTTCAGGCTGTTAAAGGATGTTTTTACAATGAAACAACCCTGTTAATAGTTTTTACAGTCAAAGCAGAAATTATGCATTTATGAGAGCTTCTTGCTGCACTTTCAGATACAGGCAAGGCTGTGCTACTGGTGTTAAAAACCAAGGGTGATAATTCTTGTTTTGGGTTTATCTTTCTACATTGCATGTATAGAAATTACTCTAAAGAACAAAGGGGATTTGAATTACTACCACTGGAAAAGCAGAAAAAATTCAATGGAAATGTAAGCTATTTATAAAATGCTTGTAGGTCTTTGGCTTCTTAATCCCAAAAATTCCCACTGATCTTTACTAGTAAGTTGAAGAATACTTGGTAGGAAAAAGTGGAAGTTTAATTAACATTTAACTTCACTTTAAAGGGCACTTGAAAGAAATGCAAATCCTAATTTGAACCTAGAAAATAATATGCATTTTTTGTGTTAAAATGGGCTTTTGACATGTAATTTGCATGTTACACATGCACAGATTTATATATATACATCTACTTATACATCTATTGGTGTTCACCAAAGCAAATGGACTCATGATAGGAGTTAAGATTGGAAGGAGGTGGAGCTGTGGTGACCACAACCTGTTTGTTTGTGATCTTGAGGAACATGTGCCTGGCAAGAAACAAAGTCAAGGCCCTGAACTGTGGAAGAGTGAAATTCCAGCTGTTTAAAGAATTAATGGATGAGATACCCTGGGAAACTGTCTTAGGGGCAGTGGAGCTGACCAGAGCTGTCAGTTATTTAAGGACACTTAGAGCACAAGACCTCTCCATCCTGGTGTGTAGGAGATGAAGCAGGACTGCCTGGAAACTGGCATGGATGAGAAAGGACCTTCTCCTCAAAATGATGAGTAAGAAGGAAATGCACAGCCAGTGGAAGCAGGGACATGTGGCCTGGGAAGAGTACAATGGATGTGTAGGGTGGGTTGTGATCAAGAAAGCCATGGTACAGATGGAATGGGACTTAGTAAGGGACGTGGGAGATAACAAAAGGGGTCATAGAATTTCCTGAGTTGGAAGGGACCCACAAGGATCATCCAGTCCATCTCCAGGCCCTGCACAGGACAGCCCCAAGCATTACACCATGTACCTGAGAGCATAGTCCAAATGTTTCATGAAGTCTGGCAGGCTTAGGTCCATGACTATGGGATTCTAGAAGGGATTCTGCAAGTAAATAAGTCAGAAAAGAGAGGCCAAAGACAATGTACAAATAAGGGAGAACTGGTAAAAACACATATGAAGAGGGCTGACATTTAACAAGTTCTTGACTTCTGTCTTCACTGGTAGTCAGGCTTCCCATGTCTCTAAAGTCCCAGAACCTCTAGGTGGGGATTGGGAGGGCAAAGTCCCTCCCACAGTAAGTGAGGAGGTTTGAGACCTGAAGGAACTGAATAGCCACCAATATACACAGGAAAGCTGGAAATATCACTCCTATTTTAAAAAGTGAAGAAAGGAAGGTATGGGGATCTACAGGCTGGTGAGCCTCATCTTTGTGCCTGGGAAGATCACGGAACAGATCCTTATGTGAGCAATGTTCAGGAACATGCATGACAAAGAAGTGATTTGAGACATTCAGCACAACACTACCAAGGGCAAGTCATTCCTGACTAATTTGCTGGCCTTCTATGATGGAATGACTGCAATGGTTGATGACGAAGACCAGCCAGTGTTATCTACCTAGACTTCTGTAAGGTCTTTGACATGCTCCCATATGACATCCTTATCTCCAAATTGGAATGACATGGATTTGAAGGATGGACCATTCAGTGGATAAGGAATTGACTGGAGGGACACAGCCAGAGAGCTGGGGTCAATGGCTCTATGTCCAGATGGAGGCTGATGATGAGTGGTGCCCATCAGGGCTCCACTTAGGACTGATGCTCTTTGAGACCTTTATCAGTGATTTATTAGACAGCAAGATTGAATACCCCCTCAGCAAATTTGCGGATGGCATGAAGCTGAGCAGTGCAGTTGACACCAATCCAACCTAAGTTCTTCCAGAAGTAAACTGAAGTTATGTCATGCAAATATAATTACGGAAAATAAGATCATATAAACTGTGAAAATTCTACAATACAAGAATTGATCCTATACATCTATTAAAATAATTTAATTAACACACAGCCTTTGTTACTTGGGGCTTTTATTGGTAGACTATTGAAAATAAATACATGCAAAGTGAAGATATTATTATTAAGGATAAAAATGCATATCCTCCTTGCATCATAGCATCAAGTTCAAGAGCAATTCTAAATGAGAAATTCTAAACCCAGAAATATCTAATATAAATTTTGATACAATACTGTACTCAACAGTACATCAGAACAGTTCTCCCCATCTGTGTGAGCATCAGAAGATGATTGATACCTACTTTTGCCTCTTTTCTATGTTTGCAAGGTACCCTTTCATAATTAGTATGGCAGAACCTAAAGTTTTCAATGAAAAGAGTAGATGTAAATCTGAAAGGACATATGTAGTACAAAGGAAAGTACTTTCATTGGAGGGTCATCATCTTAACTCAGAGTTACAATGTCAAATTTCAGTGCATGATATTGGCTGTGTTGGTGCTATTCCACAGTGATTGACACAGACTTCCCTCACTAGCATACACTTAACTATGTACTTATAAAATGTATGGGTTTTACTCCAAATCACGTCATTAGGATTGTGCTACCAGAATTCTTAGCTCAGATGTAATGCTCTGAATTTTGGTTTTTTCCTCAATTGGACTTTCTGCTGACCAAAAATACTTCTGGATTTTATTTTTTTAATCCTGCTCTTATGACGATTTCAGCTGAATGTGTTTCACCTATACCTGTTTATCTGTACCTCATGTTCTGACATGCATTTATTACTTCACTGAAGAGATCTGATCCTCAGATTTTAAAGCTGTTTTTCTGTTATTTAAATGTCTGCATCTGAGAGACTTTTTTAAAGGCAGTTCTATGCCCTTGGCAAACCAACAGATTTCTGTTAAAATGCTTACATTCTCCATGGGGTTTTTAATATTGCCTCATATTTTCCAGTACTTACTGAAAAATTGTACTAAATAAGATTTTCTTGCTTAAAGATTGATAAATTGGGTCCTATGCCTTGTACAAGTGTGGCAGGTATTTTTATACATCTGAGAAGCTACACTTTTCAAAATCATGGACTAGGTTGCTCAGAAACCCATCCAGCCTTTCCCTGAACCCTTCCAGGGATGGGGCAACCACAACTTTTCTGGGCAACCTGTTTCTGTGTCTTATCCATCACAATAAAGGATTTATTTCTGATATCTAATCTAAACCTGTCTGAGTTTAAAGTCATAACCCCCTGTTCTATCAGTACATGCCATTGCAGACAGTCCCCCTGCAGCTTTCTTACAGGTCCCCGCTAGGTACTAGAAGGCTGCTATAAGATCTCCCTGAAGTCTTCTCTCCTCCAGGCTGAGCAATCCCAACTCCTTCAGTCTGTCTTCACAGGAGAGGTGCTCCACCCCTCTGATCATCTTTGTACCCCTCCTCAGGACTCCCTCCAATGAGTCCATGTGCTTCTTATGTTGAAGGTCACAGATCTGAACACAGTAGTCTATATGGGACCTCATGACAACAGCGTAGTAGGGCAGAATCACTTCCCTTGAACTTCTGGTCATGAATCTTTGGATGCTGCCCAGGGTACAGCTGGCTTTCTGGCTGAAAGAGCCCATTGTTTGGACATGTTGAGTTTCTTGTCAACCAGCTGTCCTGACTACAGGAGGAAGAGTGCCAACATAGATGTTTTATCCTACAGCCATCTATATTATTCCTGACAAGCTATTAATGGTGGGTCATTTGCAACAGCTGCCCAGTACACACCCCACCCCTCAGGTGGACCGTGTGTTAAAGACATAAGGAAAAAGAGGCAACCCAGGGAGGCAGGGTAATGTTTCTTTTTCTTCCCACCAGTGACTCAGCCCTGATTACTCCCTCTGGGGAAGCAGCAGCACAGTCCCAGCCACCTTGAGGGAGTCATCTCTGCTAATGGGCCATAATGAGCTGAATAGGTACTAGTAGGATAGACAGCTGCAATAACCATCAAGGACCCCAAAAGTGTTCTATGACTCATAGGACCACATCA
>VYZT01050046.1:0-18279 GCA_013400735.1 Pomatostomus ruficeps | reverse complement strand
TCCTCTCCTCTCCTCTCCTCATTTTTGCTGTTGAAATCCTTGGATATCGAGAGCAGGAAGCCACCTGTAGCACTGCAGGGACCCGAGGCTGGCGTAGGAGCCATGCCCTGCAGGACCTGGCTCCTGTGCTGTTTGCATTTGGGGGATGCTGGTGCCTGGGACTCCTGCAGCGTTTCCCAGCCCATTTGGGGCCGGGCTTGGGACTCGAGGAGGGAATTCTTTCAGGCCCTGGTGGATATTTCAGTGCAACGGTCAAAGGAAACAGCAAAAGGACTCAGCTGGCTTTGGTTTGGTCCCCCCGAGCTGAGGCAGGCCGGGCACAGGCGGGGAGAGGAGCAGGGAACAGGGGAAGTGTGGGCAGTGGTGCTTGAACACTTGGAGCTGTGCTGGAAACTTCACGTCCCTTCATGAACCTGAAAGAGCTTCCCTGGAGCCCAGAGGCGCCGCTCGAGGGCAGCTGAGCCACAGTGGGGCTGGGAGAGGACTCAGAGCTCCTGCCATAGCCCCACCAAACCCCCTCCAACTGCTCTGCCTCCGTTTCCTCCCCAGGATGGAGCTGGATCCAGGTCCCTGCTCCTCTCGTTGGGATCTACAAATCTTCACTGGTCACGTGAGGAGTCCCAAGGGAAGAGATCACAGGATCCCAGAATGGTTTGGGATGGAAGGGACCTTAAATCCCATCCCATTTCACCCGCTGCCATGGCAGGGACACCTCCCACTGTCCCAGGTGCTCCCAGCCCCGGCCAGCCTGGCCTTGGCCACTGCCAGGGATCCAGGGGCAGCCACAGCTGCTCTGGGAAATCCATTCCAGGGCCTCACCACTCTCCTAGGGAACAATTCCTGCCCAATATCCCATCCATCGCTGCCCTCTAGCAGTGGGAAGCCATTCCCTGGGTCCTGTCCCTCCAGCCCTTGTCCCCAGTCCCTCTCCAGCTCTCCTGGAGCCCCTTTAGGCCCTGCAAGGGGCTCCGAGCTCTCCCTGGAGCCTTCTCCTCTCCAGGGGAGCACCCCCAGCTCTCCCAGCCTGGCTCCCCAGGGCTGTGAGGGTGCACTCAGGGACAGATCCTGGCTGGTAGGGACACTGAGCCCCTTTCTGCTGGGCAGCAGCTTCTCTGTTGCTCTTCTGCTCACTCCTGCCACGCGTTGCCACGTTTTAATCATTCCATCATCACTTTCAGATTGTTCCCACCAGAGCCTGCAGGCTCCTGCCTCAGCTCCTGGGCACGCTGCCCTTGCCCTGCATGTCTCTGCGCCTTCCTGCCCCATCCTGGGGCACATTTCATTCCTTTGTGCCTCTCTGCCAACAAATACCAGACTGGTGTGGTAGCTGATCATGGGAACCACTTCAGTCTGGGTTGAACTCTGCGATCCAAGGCGTGATCAGAGCCCTGCCCGAAATGCAGCACGGGCGGCTGAGAGCGGAGCGGGAATGAGGGTGTTTGGTCAGGGGGGAGAAGGAAGGGTCAGAACTCAGCTCACCGTGTGGGCTTGGTGAGAACACAGCCTGAGAACCAGGGCAGTGCTCCAGGCTGGATGATTCCCAAAGTCAGGAGCCACCTGGGTGGAGGTGCTGGTCCAAAACCCTTGGATTCCTTCCCCCAGCCAGATGGGCAGAGCCACTCAGGGTTCGTTCCTGAATCCTCTGCTCTGTCTGTCAGTAAAAGGTTCCACCAATTTCATATCAATCTCATCAAGTTGGTGGCTGCAGCCCGGCTTTTCCAGGACATTTGCTTTCTCCTGGTGCTGGCAGGGAGCTGAGGAGGAGGAGCAGTCCTAAAGCTTTTGGTGCCTGTGAGCTCTGCGATCTCCTGTAACCCCATGGAGAGCTGGGGGTGCTCCCCTGGAGAGGAGAAGGCTCCAGGGAGAGCTCGGAGCCCCTTGCAGGGCCTAAAGGGGCTCCAGGAGAGCTGGAGAGGGACTGGGGACAAGGGCTGGAGGGCCAGGACCCAGGGAATGGCTTCCCAGTGCCAGAGGGCAGCGATGGATGGGATATTGGGCAGGAATTGTTGGCTGTGAGGGTGGGGAGGCCCTGGCCCAGGGTGGCCAGAGCAGCTGTGGCTGCCCCTGGATCCCTGGCAGTGGCCAAGGCCAGGCTGGACGGGGCTGGAGCAGCCTGGGACAGTGGGAGGTGTCCCTGCCATGGCAGGGGTGGAATGGGATGGGATTTAAGGTGCCCCCATCCCAATCTCTGACTCCCTGACTCAGAGGAGCTGCCTTGGATGCATCCGGCACCACTCCAGCGTCTGGAGGGCAGCGCTGGGGACGGAGCAGAGCCCTGCCAGGCTGGGGTGTGAAGGGTGACCGGTGACACCAGACAGAGCCACCTCCCTGCTCCCAGCGCCTCCCTCGGCCCTGCTGAGCTCTCCCAAGGCTCTGTGTTTGTGCTCCAGGGTGGAGGGGACATTTCATGGCTTGGCTGCTGCTCCAGCCCAAACCACGCTGGCTCCTGGCTTGCAGGGCTGGGGTGAGGCAACCCAGGATCCAGGCGTATGGCAAGGAGGGATGGAGCTCTGTGCATCTCTGTCCATCTCTGCTTTCCCTTCCAGTCACAGCCTGGGTTTCCTGCAGTTTGGTGATTCCTTGGGGAGGCTCAAGCTTTATTTTAAACACAAATCCTGGTGTTTGAGCAGGACCTGTCCTGGGAACAGGTGTTCAGAAGGGACTTATTGGGAAGGAACTGGAAAACGTTAAAGCTCCTGAGCTTTGACATCTCCTCGTTGCACTGGAGTTGCCAGCACTGGACAAAGCCTGGTCTGCAGGGTGGGTCAAGGGTGGTGGGCAAAAATGAGAAAAAACGGATTCATGTGACTATGGCAAGGGAGTTTCCTGATGTTTGGAATCCTTGCTGGTTTGGTTCTTGCTTGTTCCTGTTCCATAATGGATTGTATTTGGCATTGCTGTGGGACAGTGGGAAGGGGGAAAGCTGGAGCAGAAGGGGCTTCACTCAAAAACCTCATCCCCAGCTCCCAGCCCTTTCTGTCCTGCTGTAACTCAGAGGAGTTTGAGCACCAGCTACAATTTTGGAGAAGAAAAGTCATCATCAAAGTTTCCAGACCTCAGAGAGATGACAAAACCCTTCCATGGGGACCCCAGCAAGTGCCTTAGAGGGACAAAGAGCACCAGAGCACAGCCCTGGTGGTGGCAAAGGGACAAGGAAGGAACTCAGAACCCTCCAGCCTTCCCGGACTGTCCCAAAGGAGCTGAGAAATCCGTGGTGTGAGGCAGGGGCGGCAGAGCAGCCAGGCCTGGCAGGGTGAAACCTCTGCCCTTCTGCTAAGTTTTAATTTGGGAATTTCTGATCTGATAACAGAGAGAGAAATGGGGAACAGGGAGGGAGGCACGGAGAAACTGGGAAACCCCAGCTGAGGTCTGGGGGTGGGCAGGAGGTTCCTGTTATTTTTGCTGTCCCTGCAGGGCTTTCTGCTGTACTTTGTGGTGGATTTTGTACTTTTATGACCCTTTTAAGCCCCAAAGCCTGCCTGGAACGTCTCATCCCTCCCCATGTCCCACAGCCCAGCAGCTCCCGGTGCAGCTGCCAGGTCTGAGAGCACCCCCATGGCACTGGGATGTTTCTCTGGACATGGATTCATTGATTCAGAACTGCTGGAGTCCCCTGGGGCCAGCCTGGAGCCCTGGGAAAGGTGTTCAATCCACCAGGAGCTGCTCTCCGGTGAGTGCCATCATCCCAAAGAGGCTGGTGGCTCTTCAGGAGGAGCGGAGGAACAGCTCCTTATTCCCCCAGGAGGCAGAGCCCTCTCGTTCCCACTGCCCTGGGTTGCTGCAGGCGCCTGTTCGGAGCAGAGGGAAGCAGCTCCTTCGTTGGGAATGATTTGAGAAGGGAGGAACAGGTTGGGATCTGCAGCCCCCAGTGCCAGAACCCCTCTGGGTAAATGCACCAACGCTCCATCCATCAGGAAAGCCAAAAAATTGGAGGATTTGTGATCACTGGGATGTTAAAGATTCCCAGGCTGTTCCGCCCAAAGCTTCATTTCCCCTAAATCTCCTTTTGCCTTCGTCTCCCCTGGCAGGGCTGTTCCAGCCTGAGGGTGCCACAGCCCCCAGCCCTTGGTGGGACAAACGTTGTGGCCACTTTTCCAATCCCGAGTGGCACTTCCAAGGATAATTCCTTTGGAATGTCGTGTCCAAGCAGAGTCACGTGCTCCTGTTCTCCTGGGAGTGACAAACAGCTGTAAATCTTCAAAGAGAGCAGTGATCAGCCCTGATCGGTGCTGGGCTGTGAGAAAAGGGATCATGGAACAACTACAGAAAGGAGCCGAGACTAAAAGTAGGAATTAACAGGATCTGGATCTTCTGTCCCCACTGACCTGAATGAGCTCCTTCTGCCTGGGTAAAGGAGCGAAAACCTCTGGGATTTGTGAATTGGAGTTTTTAGGGCACATGTGGATTCCAGGGTGGGCAGAGTGGCTTTAATGAGGAGCTGCTCCGGATACCTGCGGGTCGTTCCAGGGCGTGATGGGATGGGCCCATGGAAGGCTCTCGTCACACTGTCACTGCAGTGTCCTGCCCTGGCTGGTGGCTTTGGGGTGTCCCTCACCCCTGAGTGGTCCCAGTGACATCCACGAGTTGCAGGAGACCCTGGAGCCATCCCTGGGTCAGGATCCTGTGCTGTGCTCGGGCTCAGACACCGGTGTTCACAGCAGGATGTCCCTCTCTGTGCCCCTCCTGCTCTTTGCAGAGCCCTGCTGAGCTCCTTTCGTCCAACAGCACTTCCGGGGGATCTGCATGGGTGTTCCATGGGTGTTCCAAGGGTGTTTGTGTCCCTGCAGACCTCATCTTGTCACCGCGCTGGGTGGCCTGAGCTCCAGCCAGTCCTGGCACTGAGGTCTGTCACTGGGGTGACCTGCAGGGAGCAGGACCTTGTCTGTGCCTCGTCCTGCTCAGCTCTGCCAAACCATCCCCACCACGATTCCTCCAGCACTGGGGGTGACTGGGAGACAACCCCGACCCTGAAGGTGACCAGGACACTGCTGCCAGCTCTGTGTGTGTGTGTGTGTCCAGCAGCAGCGCCCCAGGGATGGACGGACAGATGGATGGATGGATGGATGAAGGGATGGATGGATGAAGGGATGGATGGATGGATGGATGGATGGATGGATGGATGGATGGATGGATGGAGGGATGGATGAAGGGATGGATGGACAGACAGATGGATGGATGGATGGACGGACAGATGGATGGCTGGCTCCAGCTCAGGGCTGGAGAGCCGGAGTTGACGTGGGAGAGCGTTTCTCTCAGGTGTGATCCCCTTTTCCCTGCTCAGCTGGAGGAGTGTGTGAGGCTGGTGCTGGTCTGCAGCCTCTGCTCCCCAGCCCCGTGGTGGGGCGTCCTCCCTGCCCTGGCCCTGCCCTTTAAACCAAGAGCCATCGCTTTCCCCGCTTGCATTCCCACCAGGCTGAAAGGGTAAGAGGAAGCAGATCCTCCAAGATCCCAGAACCCCAGACTCATTTAGGTTGGAAAAGACCTTTGAGGCCATCAAGTCCATCCTGTGCCTGATCCCCACCCAGTCACCAGCCCAGAGCACTGAGTGCCACCTCCAGTTGTTCCTTGGTGACTCCTCCACCTTCCTGGGCAGCCCCTTCCAATCCCTGACCACTCTTTCCATGGAGAAATTCCTCCTGATGTCCAACCTGACTCTCCCCTGGAGCAGTTGGAGGCCGTTTCCTCTTGTCCCATCAATGCTCCAGGCTGTGGTTCATTAAACCAGGATGGTGCCAGCCCGCAGAGCTCCCATCTTCCCTCACCAGTTCCACAGAACCTCGGGGGATCTGCATGAGACAGAAGTTCCCCCTGTGGAACTGTGGATTTGGCTGTGTTTTCCAGCTGAACCAAATCCCTGAAGCTACGAGGAAGGGCCCAGCTCTGAGTTCCTGATCGGAACTGGCATCAGAAACTTTCCAGGCCCTTGATCTGCAATCAGCCCTGCCGGGCACATGGAGCCCATGCAGGTATCAGCTGTGGGAATCAGGGCATGTAGAGGGTGCTGCAGCTCCTGCTGGCTCCCTGCAGCGCCCGGGGATGTGGAGCCACAGGAACATCAGCTGCCAAGCTGCTCCAGGCCTTCCACTGCCCGCACCTCCGCAAGGAGACCACTCAGCTCGGCAGATCTGGAATCTCGGTGCTGACAGATGGGATCTGACAGGAGCAGCACAGCCGGCAGAGAGGAGACATCCCTTCCCTTCCTGAAACCTCCCAAGGGCTCCTTAATAACCCTGGAAAGCTCTGTGGTTCCCGCAGGGATCATCTCCAGCGTGGATGTGTTGGTTCCTGAGGGGAAGGAGGCAGCGGCTGTGTCAGCACAGCCATTGCACGGCCCCCCAGGCTGGGAAGAGCTGATGGTTCCAGCTGAAAGAGGAATTTTGGGTCACTGGAATATTGCTGTCAGCACTGGGCCGTGGCCAGGTTGCCATGGGGACACCTGTGCCTTTGGGGTTTGGGTCGTGCAGGGAACCAAGGTGCTCCTTCACCCCATTTCCCAGAGAATTTTGGTGTTTCTGTGATCCTCTCTTCCACCAGCCCCACTCCGAACACGTCCCCAACCACATCTAAGGGAAGGGTGGAGGGCTGGGATGCACCAAGCTCCTCCAACAAGCCCGTGCAGCACCCGGCTGAGCTCCACGTGCTTCTCCAGCAGGTTTCGGTGCCAGCAGCGGGGTCACTGCCCTGTGCAGCCCAGACCAGTGGCCCCCCTGTGTGGGGGGTGACACAGCTGGAGCTGCAGAGCCCAGGGCACCTGGCTGAGCAGGGAGCAGCCAAATTCCCATCTCTAAAATCAGGGCCAAGAGCCCAACCCAGCCCAGGTTGGAAAGGCAAAGGCTCCAAAGGCTGGGAGGTGTTTTGGAGTCCCAAACCTTGGGAACGTGGTCAGGCAGGTTCTGGTGGAGCCAGGAGTGAAATCCAGGGGGAGAACCTGGTGAGCAGTGGGAAAGTCACCTGAGCAGCCAGCTCGGGCATCTGCCACCCCTCGCACCTGTGGCAGGAGGGGACAGAGTCACGCAGGGGCTGGGAGCTCTGGGGAGAGAGGGAACTGCGCAGAGAGAAGGAAAATTCACCCCAGAACCAACCTGTGCCGAAAATACTCCGTGACTAATTTTATGCCTTTCTGGTTGCCTTTTAACTGCGAGTTATTAAAAACGGGGAGAAGGGAGAGGATGTCCTGGTGGGAGGACGTGAGCGTTGCCATGGCAGTGAGGGGAGGATGCAGCACAGCTCGGCCTGCCCGGGCCGCGGTTGGTGAGAGCAGGGGCGAGTGGCCAGCCCGGAATCCAGGGCAGCGGGGCTGGGCTGTCCAGCCAAACCCAGGGTCAGCGTTTGGCCTGGACGCTGCTCGCTGCCCTCCTCTGCTCTCCCACCGGGCTCTCTCCGCCTTCCCTCCCAGTCGGATCGGGTTTCCCCCTCCCTGAGCTCACCCCTTCCCAGGGACGCTTTTACCGGGCTCAGGGCAAGGAAGAAGCCGGGATTTGGGGAGGTTCAAGAGATTAGGAAAGAATTCGCCTCTGGGAATCGCTTTCCTCCATCTGTCCGGAATAAACTGCGCGGTGGAGCTGGAGGCTTTGCAGCTCCGCGGGAGCCGCTCCGGGCTGAACGTGCGGAGGCAGAAACGCTGCCGGTCCCTCCCCGCCGCGGGCACCGGGTGTTGAAAGATCCTGGGCAGGGCGAGGAGAGCTCCCTGTCCGCTGGTTTCGTGTGAGGGTGCGGTGGGAGGGGGTTTTGCCGGCGCTCTGTGGGTGCGGACGGTGCCGGTTCGGCCCCGGGATCCTTCCTGGAAGGACCAGTGCACCCGCGGGAGGCAGGAGCGAGGAACAAACCTGGGAGCAGCACGGGAAGCGCGATTAACTGGGAGCAAAAGGGATTTCATTTGGGCTGTTGATGGTTTTCTGCTTTCATCATCTCCCCGTAAAGCAAACGCCGTGCCAGGTAACAACCCTGACCCCACTGGAGTGGGAATGCAGCTGGAAAATTGCCCTTGGAGCGTGCCCGCCGCTCCGGCCACTGTGGGGGCTGCGTGTGCAGCCCCATCCCTCCTCCATCCACCCACCCTCCACGGCTCGTTGTTTATCCCCCGGTGTGCTCAGCCCTGTCCCTGCCAGAGAGGGGAAATCCCTGCCCTGGAAAGCAGAGGCTGCTCCTGAGCTCCTGTGCTGAGAGCTCCTGAAGCAGGACCTGGATCCAGCCTCACTGGGTGTCCTGGGAGAGGCAGTGCCTGGTTTATTCCTCCTTCAGAGCTTGCTGAAGAGAAATGTCAATACTGCAGGTGTGAAATGTTCGTTTCAGAGATTTTGGGGTTTTTCGATGCTGAAACTTCCCCATAAGAGCAATGTCCTCAAAGTGGGATGTGCCAGAGATGTGCCAGACTGGTCCGGGTCACTGCTGCACCACATCCCTGGCACAGGAGCTTCTGCCTGAGGCTGTTCCTGCCCGTGCTGAGCTGCGGGCTCGGGATAATCCCCCACGGGCAGGGCCAGAGCCCGAGGGTCTTTTGCAGCTCCCCAGGTGAGATTCTTCATCTCCTCCCTGTTCCTGGCCGTGGGTGGGATGGGACATCCCCTCTGCCGCCTGCCCAGGAGGTGCCTGTGGCTGTGACAGGGCTCCTGGGGACAGGAACAGGGTCACCAGAGGGGGCAATGGACCCTCCAAACACTGGAAAAAGGGGTTTTCACTGGGGTTGTCCAAGCACGGCTGCTCCCAGGGGGATTTCTCGTCCTCTCTCCTTACCTGTGCCTGGCCGGTTTCAGCTCCACCTCTGCACCCCCAGCACATCCATCCATCCATCCATCCATCCATCCATCCATCCATCTATCCATCCATCCATCCATCCATCCATCCATCCATCCATTCATCCATCCATCCATCCCTCCCTCCCCCCTTCCGTCCCACGGCTGGCTCAGACACCCGGGGCCGGGGGCACACAGCCCTGTCCCCTCCCCGTGCTCTCCGGGTGTGTCGCAGGGGGACAAACCCCCTCGCAGGTGCCCCCGAGAGCCGCACCCCGCGCCCGGGGCAGCCCCTGCGCTCGGGGCCGGGGCTGGGCTGCCTTTTGTGGCGCTCGGGCCCCGGTGATTGGGCGCTATTTTGCTCCGGCTCCCCCCGGCAGCTGTTGCTGCTCTTTACCCGGGAGAGCCGGGGCCGCCCGGGGTCTGCAGCGGAGGAGGCGGCGGCGGCCGACCCCAGGTACGAATTTCTGTGGCTTTTAACCCGTGATGTGAGGCGACCCCTGGGCAGCCCCTGGGCACAGCCCGGCTCCCTCTGGCCGCGAGGGATCGGGAGCCACGGGGCTCAGTCCCGGGCGAGGGAGACAGGAGGAGCGGGGCAGGCGAGGGGACTATTTTTGGAAGTTTCTTTGATGTGAGTCAGCGGTGAAGGCGACCTCGGGAGCCCGAGCAGGAGAAGTCCCGGTGGCGGCAGAGCGGAGCTGATTATTTGTTAAGTGCCTGCGATTTTGAGCGTTTAAGGGCGGGTGTGGCGTACGGGGCGTGAGTGCCGGGCAGCGGCACGGGCGGGCGGGAGGGATGGACGGGGGGACTCCTGGGCAGGGGCAGTGCCAGCCAAGGGCTGCAGCTGGACTTGGGGGCCGTGGGTGACCATCCCTGCCATGGGCACAGTGTCCCTGGCACTGGTGGCCACCCCTGGCACTGTGGCCACCCCTGCCCTGCTTGGCCCGGGCAGGGGCAGTGCTCGGCTCACCAGCCCAGGAAGGCTGTTCCTGTTCCTGCAGGTGACACGGCCCATCCTGGCTGGGGACCGGGGTCCTGCGTGGGCTGCAGAGCCCTGGAGTGCGCCCACCTTCTACCAGGGCACAGAGCCTCATCTCCTGCCTGGAGGGGACAGGCCCGGACATGGCTCTGGCCAGCTCTGGGACTGAGTTAACGCCTTTAGGGCACATGGCAGGGAAGGACCTGCCTGCCCCCAGGCCTGGAGGCCGTTTGGGCTCCTCCATCGGGACGAAGCCCAAGGGATGGAGACGTGGAAAGGGCCTGGCACCCCATGACAGGGCACTGGGCTCGGCTGGGACTGGGGAGCCCGGCAGGGGTGTGCTGTGGGCACGGCGTTTGATCCCTCTCAGTTTAGTGAGGGTCCCGTGAGGTGACATGTGCAGTGCTGGGGAAAGATTTGGGATGCCCTGAGGCCACCAAAGGGCTGTGCAGGTGGGCAGGGAGAGCTCAGAGGCGACCAGGGAAGGACAGGAGAAGAGGTTCCTTGTCCTCGCTGTGAGCCACAGCCACTGCCGAGGTGTGTGAGGCAGGACCCGGCTCCGCCTGGCAGAGATGGCTCTTTGTGGTGGTGTCACTTCACAGGGTGACCTCGGGCTCTGAGGGACACCTGTGTGGCACCAGCTCCATGGGAACATGGCTCGTGGCCAGGGAGAAGAGGAACAGAGCCTCGGGCTCTCCTCCACCTTCCTGGTGCTCGTCTGTGCCCAGAACCGGAGTGAATGACTGGGAAGCTCAAAACCACGGCAAGCGCGAGGCGGAAAACCCTTCAAGGAAAAGTTCTCCACCTTTGTGCTTCCCCTGGGTCTGGGAACCCCCCGCAGCCACCACGAGAGTCCCGGGGCAGCTCTGAACCCTCCCAGCAGAGGAAGGACCTGACTCAGTATCACTGAAACAAACCAAAGGCTCATTTTTTGTCCTCTTGAAAGCAAAGACCTTTCAGACCACAGCCAGAAGGTTTCCTCTTATTCATCTGTTCTGTTTCCAGGTTTCATCCTAGGACCATGTATCTGTTCTCAGTGATCCACAGCAGGGAAAATAAAATAAATCTGGCTCAAAGGGGGCAAAAATTCTTCCTTTTGGGGAGGATGTGGCACCTGAGGCACTGGACTCGGAGATGCCAGGAGAGCTGAGGCCAGGGGTGCTGGGACCTTGTGGTGCCTTCCCACCCCTGGAGCTCTCCCAGGGCAGAGAACCCCCCAGGACCAACCCCAGCCCTTCCTTGTGCCCCGGCACCCTCGGTTTGCTCTCCCTTTTCTCAGCTGGGAGAAGCCCTGAGAGTCATCCCTGAGCCTTGCAGTGCCCTGGAGCTCCTTGCTGAGCTCGGGGTGCTCCCTGGCAGCTGGGACTCCTCCTGCTGTCCCAGCTCCGGCCCTCCAGTGTTCCCAGGGTGTCCGAGCACACCCCGGGCTGTTGGTCCCCACGTGTGCCTTGGCAGGGCGGTCACTGTCCCTTTGGCTGCCACTCCCCTGGGATATCCAGCTTGGTGACATTTTGGGGCTCAGAGTCCCAGACCTTCCCAGAGCTCCCACTGCACCTCCTCGGTGCCTGGGGGGGATTTTTGCCTGACTTCTGACACCTCTCTCTGTCCACGGCAGCACCAAGGGGGCAAACACGGCCGGGTGTCCCCTCTCTGTAGGCTGGGGGTGTCACCGAGAGCTCCCCAGATTTGTCACCTAAGGAGCCATTGCTGTGCTTGTCTCTGACAGATGCCAACGCTCCGGTGAGCAGCGACAGCCACGGGGGAGCGGCGGAGCCCATGTGAGTGCTCGGGGTCAGGGAGGGGGTGCCAGGAATGGATCCCTGTGCCAGGGCAGGGGTGCCAGGGATGGACCCCTGTGCCAGGGCAGGGGTGCCAGGGATGGATTGCTGTGCCAGAGCAGAGGGTGCTAGGGAGATTCCTGTGCCGGGGCAGGGGGTGCCAGGGATGGATCCCCGTTCAGGGCAGGGGTGCCAGGGATGGATCCCTGTTCAGAGCAGGGATGTCAGGGATGGATCCCTGTGCCAGGACAGGGCAGGGTGTGCTGGGGGGATCCCTGTGCCAGAGCAGGGGTGCCAGGGATGGATTGCTGTGCCAGAGCAGGGGTGCCAGGGATGGATCCCTGTGCCAGAGCAGGGGTGCCAGGGATGGATTGCTGTGCCGGGGCAGAGGGTGCCAGGGATGGATCGCTGTGCCAGGACAGGGCAGGGGGTGCCGGGGGATCCCTGTGCCAGGGCAGGGGGCTGAGCTGGGGCTGTCCCACAGGGACATTCCGCCCGGCAGTGCTGCAGCACGTCCATCCCGGGGGAGCCCAAGGTGCCCCAGCTGTCGCTGTCACTGATCCGAGCCAGTGGGCAGCTCCCGCTGGTGGCACTGACCAGCACCCAGCCCGGCCACCAAGGCCCGGCTCAGCACCGAGCCCAGAGCCCGGCACGGCTCCCCCGGTCCCGGCAATCGCCCCCCGCCCTCGGGGGACGCTGCAGCCCCAACCCAGCCCCCAGGGCTGCTCCGGGGGTCCCTCAAGCACAGCCAGGGGGCCGCAGCCACCAGCCCAGCCCTGTGTGCCGGGGTTAACTCCTACCTAAATCAGCTTAAATAACACAAAACGCACCCCTGTTTAAGGCTGTTGAGGTGAACACGCCCCAGGTGCTGCAGGAGCCGGGTTGGAGCCTCTCGCTGGGCCAGCCCCGGGGACCCCCTGTCCCCCCAGCCACGCTCTGTGCCCTCCCCGCAGGGAATAGAGGAGGAGAGTCCCCTCGGTGTCTCCCAGCAGGACCCGGACGAGCCCGAGGCAGAGGCAGGAGCCGGACATGCCAGAGCCAGCCCCGCTCGGCGGGGACAGGAAAGCGGCGGAGAAGAAGCGGGTGGAGAAGGTGGGAGCCAAGGGCAGCGCTGCCGGGCCTGCAGGTGGGTGTGCGGGAAAGCCCTTCCCTGCCCCAGAACGGCCGCCCTGGCCCCAGAGGCACAATCCCGTGCCCCGGGCAGCCCGGGAGGCACTGCCCGGCCATGGGGCAGTGACAGGAGGGGCTGTGCTCTCCACAGGCCCCGGGGAAATCTGTGACACTGGGATGGAGCTGGAGGTGGGGCTCCTCACCCGCCTGCCAGATCCTCGTCCTCCTCGTCCTCCTCGTCCTCCTCGTCCTCCTCGTCCTCCTCGTCCTCCTCCTCCTCCTCCTCCTCCTCGTCCTCGTCCTCCTCCTCCTCCTCGTCCCGATTTTCTGCCAGAGGCGACACGGGCAGAGCTTTTCCCAGCTTGATCCCCAGACTACTCTAATGCCACCATGGCCCAAACCCCTCGGTCTCAGCCCCCGTGACACTCTTGTCCCCACTTCTGCAGAGCAAACACCCGGCAGGAGCAGCTCCTGGCCCTGCCCTCTCCCTGGCCCTGCCCCTGGCCCTGCCCTGCCCTGAGTGGGCTGTGCAGGAGGGTGTTGAGCCCTTCCCACCCCCCAGCTCAGAGCCTTTTGCCTCTGCCCAGTTCGCCCCAGTAACATTTTTCCTCGGGGGTCCCAGTCCCCAGGACCCTCCCCGTGCAGAGCAAGGTGGAGCCGCCCAGCCTGGACCCCGCGGAGGAGCCGCTGCTCTGGGAAGGGCTCACCCTCAACAAGTGCATCCTGGTGGCCTCGGTCGTGGCCCTGCTCAGCGTCACCTTCCAGGTGCTCCAAGGTGAGTCGGGGGCCGGGCGGAGCGGGAAGGGGCCGCCTGACCGCGCTGCCACCTCCCGGCTCCTGTCCCCTCCTCTCTTCCAGCGCCATGCTCCAAGGAGGGACTCGCCCGCGGCCGGCAGGAGCCTCCGCCCGCTCCCATTCCCGGTGGGTCCAATCCGTCCCTCCCGATCCCCCGGACCCTGCCACATCCCAGGGTGGGGTGGCCCTGGGACCCCCTGTCTGGGACCCAAACGGGCTCATCCTCAGCTGACAGCGGCCTGTCCCTCTCCCCTCCCAGAGGTCGTCAGCCCCAAGGCGGAGGAGATCCCGGAGGTGGTGACTGCCCAGCCTGCGCCGCCGCCGCCGCCGGAGAGCAGCGTGGTGGAGGACGATGGCGATGATGAAGATGGCGACGATGACGATGACAGCGAAGCTGACAGCAACCTGGTACGGGGCAGGGTGGCACCTCCCGGGGCAGGAGCATCTTGTCCCCAGGGGGAGGGATGGAGAGGGGTCCTGGTGCCCTGGGCTGCATCATCAGTTCCTGGTGCACTCTGTCCCCACAGGCAGAACCCTGGATCTTCAAGAAGTGGTTTGGCCGCGCAACACCAGAGGATGAGGACAAGGATGGGGACAAGGATGGGGACAAGGATGAGGACAAGGACGAGGATGAGGATGAGGACAAGGACGAAGAACCTGAAGATGTCCCCGAGGTGCCAATGGCTGTGATGGAGGGGAAGAAGAGCCAGGAGAAGCAGGAGAAGAAGGTGGAGAAGGAGGAGGATGAGGAGGAGGAAGAAAAGGAGGAGAAGGAGGAAGAAAAACAGGAGACAGAGGAGGAGGAGGAAGAAGAGGAGGAGAAGGAGGAGAAGAAGAAGAAGGAGGAGAAGAAGGAGAAAGGCCGGGAAGGCCGTGCTGTCCACACAGAGCGGAGCAGCCGGAGGGAGGCACGAGCCAAGGACAGGACACTGGGGGACAAACCTGGCAGAACCCCCCGGGCCCCCAGGGAGCCGGAGCAGCAGCCCCAGAAGAAGAGGGAGCGGGAGAGGAAGGAGAGGAAGGAGAGACGGCGGGAGCGGGATGAGTCCAGGAGGGAGGGGTGGAAGGGCCGTCCCGGCAGGGCTGAGGGCGGCCGGGAGAGCCCGAGGCGGGACTGGAAGCAGCAGAAGGGCAGGAAGCCCTGGGAGCCGGGCAGGGACGGCAGGGCCAGGGAGGGCAAGAGGCGCGACTGAGGCGGGGCCGGCGCGGGGCTCGATGACGCTGGGTCCAGGGGGATCCAACCCCTCCACTGCCCCCGGCACGGGACCCCCGGCCCTGCCTGCCCTCCAGAGACACCCCCGGGCACGGGCAGCACCCCAGGACCCCCGAGCAGCAGCAGAGCAGCCCAGGAGCCTGGCATGAGCCTCCCCGGGGACTTTGGGCCCCCCTGGATCAGATGCACAAAGGCCGCCTGAAAGGACTCACAGAAGGAGCTTCTTTGGGCCTCGTTACTTCTCCATCCCCACCCCAGTTCCCTCTGCAGTTCATCCCCACTCGTGGTTCCGGGGCGGTGCAGGGATCCCAGAGAACAGAGTTGTGTCCAGACTGAGCAGCTCTTGGGTTAATGGTTTTATTGAAAGCAAATCAAGAGAGAATATTCTGGGTTACGGAACCAGGCTGCAGCCATCCTCAGAGGGACCTCAGGGACAGACCCCGGACCTCCCCGACCCCGGTGCCATCCCTGCAGCGTGGCACAGAACGTGCTGGTGACAGAGCAGGGCTGGAGCCCTTCCCCCGGGGATCCCTGCGGGCCTCGCCTTCTCCGAGTCGCTTTTAGGAAGGAAACACAAGAGCAATATCACAGAGCCAGAGACGTTCACAGCCCCAAGCCACGGCAGGTCTCAGTATCTGCTAAATCAACAGTGGTTAAAATAAACTATTTTCATTTTTAATAAGGCATTCAACTGGATGTTTAAAAAAAAAAAAAGGAAAAACGAAAAAAGCCCTTGTCCCTGGTTATGGGTTCTGTCCCCGGTTATGGGTTCTGTCCCCGGTTATGGGTTCTCTCCCTGGTTATGTGTGTGTGTGTTTTCTGTGCCCCCCGAAGCCGAGGGGCTCAGGGCTAATCCTGCAGGGTGTGAGGTGGGACTGGTGGGTACCAACCTCTGGCCGTGCCTCCCCGTGGGGACCCTGCAAAGCCCACGGAGACGCAGCCGGGACAAGCCCAGGAGCTGCTCCCCAAGGGTTTGGATCCCTGGCTGAGGGCTGGGCTGGGCTGGAAGATGATCCGGGCGGGCGCTGACGCCGGCGGGACGCGGAGCAGGTGCTCTGGCAGCCGCTGCCTCCCGCTCCCATGAATGGTGTGAGCAGCCCCGGAGCGGTAACGGGATCGCTCCCGCCCCCTCCCCTGGCCCGGCCGCGGGGGCAGCGCGGGGTGACGCGGGTGGGGCCTGCCCGGGAGCCCCAGGGCAGCGGCTCCTCGCGGCCCCGGCTCTCACAGGGACGTGTCCCCAGCCTTGGTGTCTGCGCGGGGATTCGGTCCCTTGCTCTGCTGTCACAGGGGAGCCGTGTGGCCGGAGGGGTCCCGTGATGGGCCGGGGGCTGGTGAATGGCCCGAGGATGCTGCAAGGCTTGGGGAAAGCAACACCTGCCCTTCCCAGCCACTGCAGGAGCAGAGTGAGGGATAAATAAGAACAGTCCCGCCTGGATCTGCCAAGCTTTGCGCGCCCCGCACGGCCCCGCAGCGCCCGCACCGAGCCCGAGCTGCCCGCGGAGTCAGAGCCCGCAGGCACCGCGGGCACCCCCAGCACGGGAGCGGGGACACCCGCAGCGGAACGCGGAGCAGCCCCCAGGGACAGGCAGGGGCGAACCCAGAACCAGAGCGACGCTATCGAGCCCAAACCGCGGGGAAAGGACACGCGGGAGCTCCCGTCTCGGCGAGAAGCACCGGCCCCCGAACCGGGAGGGCAAACCGGGAGCGGGGCCGGGCTGGGGCGGGCGGGAGCCTCACCGGCAGCCGCACTCCTCTGCCACCATGTTGGGGAACTTGCGGATCTCCAGCCCGTCCGAGGAGAGGCTGATGATGAGCTGGTCCGAGTAGCGCACGGGCACGCAGCAGGGAGCCCTGCGCAGCGGCGAGCCCCGCTCCTGCATGCCCAGCAGCAGCACCGTGTGCGAGAAGTAGCTGGGGACGCGCGTGGACAGCGGCAGGCGACAGGGCCCCTCGCAGTTGTTGGCCGCGTACGCGGTGGGCATGACGATGAAGTGGCGGTCGTGCAGGTCGATGGTGAGCTCCTGCAGCCGGCAGTGCGCCTGGTGCCGCGCGCTGCGGTTCTGCCGCTGCACCTTCCTGCGCTCCTGCCAGCGCGCCCGCACCGACTGCAGCGCCTTCAGCAGCAGCAGCGTGCGCAGCTTCCGCGAGCCCGGCGCCCCCTCGGCCGCCTCGGCCCGCCCCGGCTCCGCGGGGTAGTGGCAGAAGGTCAGCAGGTGCTGGAAAAGCGCCGCGTTGGCTTGGAAGGCCGGGATGTCCCTGAGCTCCTGGATGACCTCCTGCAGTTTGCCCACCAGCAGCTGCAGCACCGTGCCCTCCGGCTGCCAGTCCCCCAGGTGCTGCTCCAGCACGGCCCCGCTGTCCTGGGGCAACAGCAGCACCGAGGGCTCCTCCGACTGCACCAGCCGCTCCAGCGCCGCCTCCTCCGACAGGTTGAGCAGCTGGTGAGGGAGCGTCTCCATCAGCTGGAAGTCCAGCCAGTGGTGGGCGCTGGGCTGGGGGGGCGGCTCGGTGGAGGAGCTCAGGAGCTGCCGGATGAACCGGCTCAGGGCTGCCAGGAACTGGGCGCTGCCTCCGGGCGCTGGGGACGAAGCGTTGCCTTGGCTCGGGGCGGTGGGGGTCGGCAGCTCCCCTGTCCCCTGTGGGCTGCAAGGAGAGCACAGGGCGAGTCACGGGGGGCCCGTGTGCCCCGGGGGTCCTGCCAGGCCGTGCCCCGCAGCCATCCACGGTCCCGCAGCTGGGGCTGCCCCTGTCCCACCTCAGCTCCCAGCCCCTGTGTCTGCCCCGTGCCTGCAGCGACGGCCGCGGACCTGAGCTCTGGGTACGGAGCCGTGTCCAGCACCCCCTCAGCAGAGAGGTAGGAGGATGGAGCCAAGGCCTCCTCTTCCTCTTCTTCCTCCTCATACTCCTCGTGCCGCCGTGACTTGGCCAGCAGCAGCAGCACCGGGGTCATGCGGGTGAAACATTTGTCATCGGAGCCGAACAGGAGCTGCTGCACCTCCGTGCGGGGCAGGGGGGCACCTGCTGGGGCGACGAGAGGTGAGCGCCTTGGGCTGGGGTCCCCTGAGCGTCCCCACCGCCCCTCGTGCGCCTGAGAGGACCCCAAAGGCCCAAGAGAGGACACGAGGGCAGGGATGCTGCTGTCCCAGGGTGTCCCCCGGCCGTCCGTACCTCCCGCGCCGCCGTGGATGGCCAGGGAAGCCGAGAAGCGGAGCCGCTCCGCGCTGCGGGTGACCGAGGCTGCGGCGGCTGCCAGGACCAGGTACTGCGTGTCCCTGGAGAGGCAGAGCCTCTGCACCGAGGCACAAGACACAGAAACCCCGAGGGCGTGGGTGAGACACCACGGGGGACACACTCACCAGAGACCCCGTTGCAGTCCCTGCGGGCTCCGGGTCACCCAGCCCGCGGTGGCCCAGGGAGCAACGGCATCGAGGGTGGGGGGACCACTGGGAGCTTCGCCCCAGCCCCAGAGCTGCTCCGGGGGCCGCGGGGTGCAGGGAACCCAACGAACCCCGGCTGGGCAGGCGGGGGATCAGGACTCCCAGACCGGGCTGGGTTCCCCGGGCAGCCCCTCTGGCCCTGCGGGAGCTGGGGACAGGGTAAGAGCTCCATCTGCAGGCTCGGCGGGAGCGGGAGACGGGGCGGAGGGGCTGGAGGGGATTGTGAATGGATGGG